>JALIGW010000094.1:1329921-1386706 GCA_023053685.1 Diadophis punctatus similis
TCAGCAACCCGTGGCTCTGGAGCCGCATGTGGCTCTTTCATTCCTCTGCTGCAGCTCCCCGTCGCTCAAAATATGTGTCACAACGGCCAATGCGTGACACCCATTGCATGCAATTTATTGAGCCTTTTGACCCTCGGTAGGCCAACCATGGATAAATGCAAGAAAAGAAAAGTTTCAGAAGAAAAACATTTAATTCAACTACATATGTTAGTTTTGTGGCCGCTCAGGAAATATTCAGGCACGGGAAGGGTTTTGTGGCTCCCGGTGTTTTCTTTTCTGTGCGAAACGGGTCCAAATGGCTCTTTGAGTGTTTAAGGTTGCCGACCCCTGCTCTAGGGTCTTTGCTTTCCTCTCAAGATGACCTAAGCCCTCATGGAATGTAGAAGTCCTTAAACTAAGGTCATTTTTAAAATTCTGGATTCATCCAGAACGGGAAACGCCATGGGTAAATTTGAAAAGTTTTTTGTTGGTGTTGTTTTTCTTTTAAGTTGGGTGGGTTAAGAACAGAAAGAGAGAAGAGAAGAGCAACAAAGATGATTAGGGGACTGGAGGCTAAACCATACAGTGAATCGTTGCAGGAACTGGGAATGTCTACTCTAATAAAGAAAAGGACTAGGGCAGAGGTGGGCTTCAAAATTTTTAGCAAGGGGTTCTCTGCCCGGTTGCTGGGTGGGCGTGGCCTTGGTGGGCGTGGCCTAGTTGGCCTCCTGCACCACAGCGGGGAGGTGTTTTTGCCCTCCAAGGGTTCCGGAGGCTTTCCTCGAACCTCCGGGAGGGTGAAAACAGCCTCCCCATGCTCTGGAGGCCCTCCCGAACTTCCGGTAGGCCCATTTTTCACCCTCCCTGAGCCTCCCCACACGCCCTGCACTTACCTGCATCCAAAACGGGCTGTGTGGGGACTCCTGGGAGGGGAGGGGCGTGGTGGGGTGAGCAGGGCCTGCCAGGAGTGGGATTTGGGGGTTCTCCGAACTGCACAGAATCTTAGCTAGAGGTTCTCCTGAACCCCTGTGAACCCACAGCAGCCCTCCCCTGGACTAGGGATGTCATGATAGCAGACTTCCAATATTGAAAGAGTTTTCACAGAGAAGAGGGGGTCAACCTACAATCCAAACCAAGGACAATATTGTCAAGGAGATATCTAATCTAGAATTAAGGAGAAATTTCCCGACAGTGAGGACGATTAATCAGTGGAATGGCTCACCTTCAGAAGTTGTGGGTGCTCCATCCCTGGAGGTTTTCAAGAAGAGATTATTTATTTATTTATTTATTTATTTATTTATTTGGATGTTCTTCTATGCCGCCCTACTCCCTAAGGACTCAGGACGGATTAGACATTTATCTGGGATGGGATAGGGTCTCCTGTCTGAGCACGGAGGTTGGTCTAGAAGACCTCCATGGTCCCTTCCAACTCTGTTATTCTGTTGTCTGAATTCACCCAGCAGAAGCGAAACCTTTTTAAATCTCAGCAATCTTACGATGAGAAGATTGATGATAAAAAAAATATTGATGGGAATTTTTTAGAATTTAGAATGATGGATACGTGTTTTGGGGGTAATCAAGATATTTGTCATTAAGCCCGTCCCTTTTCAACCACAAAACCAAATTGTACCATATCTCTAGCTTAATGCCAAATACTAACCATGGGGGGCATATATATATATATATATATATTTAAAAAAATAAAGATGGTTGAAAGGAGCTACAGACATCACCAACCGTGATTTTCAGCAATCCATCATTTTACATAAAATTAAATAAAACTAGGACAACGTTTTAATTGATCCCTTTAAAGGAATCGCAGAAGATAGCGGTCCTGAGCGCTATTGCTTATGTTAATTAAATAGAGCCTCCAGGGTCAGTGGCAATATACCTTTAACTGCTAAAGCGAGCGAGAGAAAAACATCAGTTGAGAAAATTAAGCAGGGAGTATAAATGGAAGGCCTATATTATTGGGAAATGATTTCCCTGGAATGCAAGAGAAGAAATGAGCTGTAATTTTATTTCCCTTGCTAGATTTTGGTCATGGGTCTAACACGTCTTCTATGCGAAGCTACAAAGAGGCCAAGCTGGAAGGGTTCCAGCTGTTGTACAACTAGTAAAATAAATGAATGTAAATAACATAAAGGCTATCAAGAGGTCTCCGAGGCCTTCTTCTGAGCAATATGCTTGGAGTGGCTTTTTCTACACAAGAGGGTTCCAAACTGTGGCAATATTAAGACTTAGCAATAGCAATAGCACTTATATACTGCTTTATAGCCCTCTCTACACGGTTTACAGAGTCAGCCTATAGCCACCAACAATCTCGGTCCTCATTTTACCCACCTCGGAAGGATGGAAGGCTGAGTCAACCTTGAGCCTGGTGAGATTTGAACTGCCAAATTGCAGACAGCCGGCAGTCAGAAGACATAGCCTGCAGTACAGCACTCTAACCACTGCGCCACCATGGCTCACTTCAACTCCCAGAATTCCCCAGCCAGTCAATATGCAGATTATAATCAAGTATAGCAAGTAGACCACTGTAGCTTGTTCATATTACCAACCTGTTTTCTGGGTTTTAGCATGAGCCCTAATCCCTAAAATACTCAAACGAACTGCGACTGCACCCTAAACTAACCAAGATCAAAATTAAACCAACTTTGCATCTTGGGTGAAGGCATCTGCTGGCCAGGTTGAGCATCTGAGCCCTTCAATGAAGAGGCCATCTCCATTTTGATATGAGATAGTTTTGCTTCTTTATTTGTTAATATGAGCAAGTTACAGAGGTCTCCTTGCTATATACTTGGTTATAATCTGCATATTGGCTGGCTGGGGAATTCTGGGAGTTGAAGTCCAGAAGTCTTAAAGTTGGCAGGCATGGACATCCCTGTTTTAGGACATGAGTGAAGTTATCCAGATGCAGAAAGTCTCCCTTTACCCAAAGTGATACACAACTCCTTCAAACAGACACACAAATACAAACACACAGTGTTTATCTGCCAATTAGTATTCTTTGGAACTCTCCTGAAATATATATATATTTCCATATATATATATATATATATATATATATATATATATATATATATATATATATATATATATATATATATATATATATATATATATATATATATATATATATATATATATATATATATATATATATATATATATATATATATATATATATATATATATATATATATATATATATATATATATAAAACCAAGTATGTTGGGTTCTGATGTTTCTTGTCTCAGACATCAACCATTCATCATACAAAATGATGCTGAGATTCAAAAATGCTTCAGGTCCTCTGACCAGGTGGGACTCTGATGTCTTCTTCTCCAGCAGTGTGTTAGGCTAAGCAGCTGGGAACGATCTGGAGGACTTTATGCATCAAACCTGGCCAGGTTTCCAAATCAACCTTTCTGTTGTTTCTCTTCCAACAGGTAAACATGGTTATTGGCATTCTGGTCTTTAACAAACTTGTATCCAAAGATGGAATAACTGATAAGAAACTGAAGGAGCGGGCAGGGTAGGCGTTCTATCAATCCTTCCTCTAAGAAAACAAGCAAAAAGTATATATTTGATGTAGATGTCTTGCAAAGTCACTTTCGATAACCAGGCAGGAATGTTACGTCATGAGAGAAATGATGGTTTGTGGAAAAACAAAATCGGAAACCAGCCCTCTGGAGCATCTTCTTTTGACTTGTGGCATGGAAGGAGCATGGAGTGATACCACTGGTGTGATTTGTTAAAAAGGCATAAATGCAACAGAAACCTCTTATACTGTATGTCTATGGAAATTCTCGGTCATCCAGATCATGGTTGTCCCAAAGGTGCTTTTTTTCAGGAGGCAAGTGGACTTTCTGGGTTTTTCTTTGAAGACGTTTCGCTTCTCATCCAAGAAGCTTCTTCAGCTCTGACTGGATGGTGGGGAATGGAAGGATTTGTTTGTCCACCCCTAGGATAAAACACCCAGACACAAACTGAGCAACATAATATATGCAGTACAATGCAGTGAGCCATGTGCGATCTGTACATTGGGGAAACAAAACAACCACTTCACAAAGGCATGGCACAACATAGGAGAACAAACCCATCAGGACTACATTCAGCAGTCCATCTGCATTTAAAAGACAAAGGCCACTCTTTTTGAATACAGCAAAGTCCACATTTTGGACAGAGAGGATGGCTAGTTTGAAAGAGGGGACCAAGAGGCCATTTATGTCAAAATTGAACAGCCCTCTCTCAACAGAGGGGGAGGGATACGATGTCATCTATCTCCTATCTACAACACAGTCCTTTCAGCAGTTCCAAGAAGGCTCCAAAATCATTTTCACTACTCAGATGACCCTGAGGACACAGATAAAACTCCAGGTGGCCTCAACAACTCTATAAAAGGATGCAAATGACCATCTGTTTGCAAGGAGTATAAATCCTTCCATTCCCCACCATCCAAGTCAGAGCTGAAGAAGCTTCTTGGATGAGAAGCAAAATGTCTTCAAAGAAAAACCAGAAAGTCTAGTTGCCTCTTGAAAAAAAACACCTTTGGGCTCTTAAACTGTACTGAGCATCAAGAATGTATGAAACAGGGACAATGATGTGTCTCTGGATGAAAATATTATGATGAGCTGCCCACATCTAAGGTGAAAGATAATGGTATCTTTCCATTTCACTATTTAGAGGAACTAGATGAAGAAGTCTACTTTCACCTTTGTTTCTGAGGAACCCTTGGCTTGTGCTCTTAGACCTCAAAGAAAGATCTGCAATCAATCCAACTTTGAGATCTTCTAACATAATTGTGACTCTCCTTCCAAAAGATGCCCAACCGACCATCAGAGTTGGCCAGAATACCGTTTCTGTTTTCATAGAGGATGTCATTTAGGGCAGAAAAATGATCACCTTTGAGGTTCTTGTTGCTTGACGGTTTTCTTGCAGACGTTTCATTATCAAACTAAGGCACTGATGATGTTCCCTAGTTTGGTCATGAAATGTCTGCAACAAAAACCACCATGCTCAAGAGATCTCCAAGGACCCCACCATTCAAATCTGAGCTACAAATATATTCTTCTTTTTACCTTGTGCCTTGGTGGAACTGTAGTTGGATCAGTTCTGCTTACTGTACTCAATCCCAGATGATTGGAATGGCCGGCAGTAGGTCAGTGTTTCTCAATTTTGGCTGTTCTGCGTGGACTTCAACTCCCAGAATTCCGCAACCAGCATGGCTGGCTGTGGAATTCTGGGAGTTAAAGTCCACACATTTTAGAATGGCCAAGGTTGAGTAACACCGAATGATGATGTAGCATTCTACAGACATGGTGAGAGGACATACGGAGCTAGGCTTCCTTGTAGATTGCAAACATTGTGTTGCAGCAAAGATGTTTGAGATATATCACACATAAACACACACACACACACACACACACACACACACACACACCATTTCACATCACTAGCTTTTTAAGCACAAAAATGCATCTTAAGGACTTCCCAAAGTGAACCAAGGCACTTGAAGTTTCTTGTCTGGAACCAACTCAAAATCTGGAAAGTTTCTTCTGAACATGATTCCTGAATCATTGGTGCAATTTAGGGCAGGTCAATTCCATGTTCCATTTAATGCTTCTGCAATGCACACATGCCACAATCTTAATATACCATATTTTTCGGACTATAAGACGCACCTAGATTTAGAGGAGGAAAACAAGGAAAAAATAGTTTTTGGCCTCAGCGCGTCCTGTTTTTGCCCTCCCCGGCCCCCAGAAGCAATTTGCAGGCCAAAAACAGGCCCATTTTTGGCCTCCTGAACCCTTTGTGTGTCCCATTTTTGCCAAAAATGGGCCTGTTTTTGGTCTGCAGAGTGCTTCTGGGGGTCGGGGAGGGTGAAAACGGGATGCGTAGAGGGTTCCGGAGGCCAAAAAAAAAATTTGGGGGGAATTTTTAAATTTTTTTTCTTCTGAGCATGTGCAGAAGCCGAGTTTCCAGCACTGCGCATGTATCACCATCTTGTTTTTGGCTCTCTTTTTGGGGATTATTTTTCGGATTTTTCGGCACAGCGCATGCGTACGTGCGCAAAGCGGGTGTGCACCCATGAGGTGCGGCCACGCGGCGCAGGAGGAAGCAAACCGGCAGCAGGAAAGTTAGAACCCATGCCTGGCGTGGAGGGTTTGGGGGCCAAAAACAGGCCTGTATTCAGTCTATAAGACGCACCAATATTTTCACCCACTTTTTTGGGGTGGGGGAAGTGTGTCTTATACTCAGAAAAATACGGTAAATTTGAAAATCCCTTCATATTAGATGGGAGACAAGAGGAACAGGATCTAAAGCAGATTTTATGTGTGCAGATTTAACCTGGGCTATCCCAGGCTCATGCCAGAACCAAGCCATTGTTTTCAAAGGCGCATAGTTCTAGAATTGCTTTATGGGCATTGCTGTCCTATTCAAACGTCACCACAATCTTTAAATTAAATCCTGTTTTAGCTGGTTATCGACTGTGCTGAATAGATGCTGAAAATGCAGAACGCTTAGGAAACGGGAGGGAGCTGGTTTTTTTGTTTTTTTAATGGCTTCCCTTTGCGTTAATTTATTTGCTTGCTTGTGAACCTGCTTTAAAAGTTGTGCTTTTCAAATGTGCAAATGAACTTGTGGGTGCGTTACCTGCGCAGAACATGACGGTGTCTGGAGGGGTTAAGGGCCGTGTCATCCCTGGTCACTGAACTGGTGAACTTCAGCCTGGAGGGTGGTTTTTTTTCCCCAAAAACTACATTGGAAAGTAAGAAGGGAGTAAATTTTGGAAGCCGCTTACAAGAGGTGTAACTATACATTGCACCAAACTAAACAGGATGTACGACCACAAGCGAGCCCCAAAATTTCCGTTGCCAAGGGAAACGTTTGTTAAGTGAGTTTGCCCCATTTTACGACCTTTGTTGTCACGGTCGTTAAGTGAATCACTGCAAATTGTTCAATGTTAAGAGAACATTTACGGCGACCGTCATAATTGTGTCTGAATTTAATCACAGGATTGTGGGGAACGCTACAACAGTCGTAAGTGTGGAAAACGGTCATAAGTCACTATTTTTCAGTGCCGTTGTAATGTTGAATGGTCACCAAATGAAATGTTGTAGGTGGAGGGTTACCTCACGTAGTCCTTGACTTACAACGCTTTGTTTAGTGACCGTTCGAATTTAGAACGGCACTGGAAAAAATGATTTATTACCCTTTTTCACACCTACCACCGTTGCCGCATCCCTGGCATCATGTGATCAAAATTCAGATGCCTCTCCTCCCTTTCCTTCCTTCCTTCCTTCCTTCCTTCCTTCCTTCCTTCCTTCCTTCCTTCCTTCCTTCCTTCCTTCCTTCCTTCCTTCCTTTCCCCTTCTTCCCAGCTCCTCCCTCCCTCCCTCCCTCCTTTACTTCCCCTCTCCCTCTCTCCCCCTAGCTGCTATTTATGACGGTCACTGTTTCCCGGGGTCACGTGATCCCCTTTTGGGACCTTCTGACAAGCAAAGTCACAGGGGGGAACCAGATTCGCTTAATGACAATTTGACTCATTTAACAACGGCAGCGATTCGGTTAACAACTGTGGCAAGAAAGGTCGTAAAACGGGACAAAATTCACTTCAGAAGTATTTCTCTTGGCAACAAAAAAATTTGGGTGGCTCAATCGTGGTCATACATCGAGGACTAGCTGAACTTGGCCAGTCAGGAAGACAGCTGAAGATCCTCGTGGTCTCGCCACGTAGATCTGGTTTTAATAAGCCATATGACACCAAAGCAAGATGTTGGGTGATGGGACTCATGGGCCAAGCTAAGCTCTAGAACTTTCTTTTGTGGACCTTCAAGGTCTCTCTTCTATTCTCCTGAATCGTGTTCAGCTATCAAAGGCAAGGCTTCGAAATTTGGGGGGCAACCACAGAATGTGGTCACAATTTGAATGGTCAGGTTTGTCTGGTCCATACTTTCCAACCGGGTTCGGTCCAGGTTCTTTGACACAGCCCGAGACCTCTTTGGGCAAGAGGGGAAGGGGTTGTGGCTGATGGTTTCCTGGGCCTGGTATGTTAAAATTGAGAGTGTTAACCCTTCCCTGTCCTGTTATTTGGTTTCTCTCTTCCTTTCCCTCTCTCTATTTCTTTCTTTCTTTCTTTCTTTCTTTCTTTCTTTCTTTCTTTCTTTCTTTCTTTCTTTCTTTCTTTCTTTTTTTCTGCTGGAGTTTGGGCTGGAGTTCTCATTTTGTTCAACTTTATCCTTCTATTCTTTTTGTTAAATATCCTTCTTCCCTTCTTTTCCTCCCTCTCTTCACCTTCCCCTAGCTCCTTCCTCCCCTCCTTCCCCCCACCCTCTCGCCCTCTCAAACAAGTTTTTCTTCCTCCCTCCCTCCCTCCCTCCCCTGTATCTATCTATCTATCTATCTATCTATCTATCTATCTATCTATCTATCTATCTATCTATCTATCTATCTACCTACCTACCTACCTACCTACCTACCTACCATATTTCTTTCTTTCTTTTCTTTCTTTCTTTCTTTCTTTCTTTCTTTCTTTCTTTCTTTTTTTCTGCTGGAGTTTGGGCTGGAGTTCTCATTTTGTTCAACTTTATCCTTCTATTCTTTTTGTTAAATATCCTTCTTCCCTTCTTTTCCTCCCTCTCTTCACCTTCCCCTAGCTCCTTCCTCCCTTCCTTCCCCCCACCCTCTTGCCCTCTCAAACAAGTTTTTCTTCCTCCCTCCCTCCCTCCCTCCCCTGTATCTATCTATCTATCTATCTATCTATCTATCTATCTATCTATCTATCTATCTATCTATCTATCTATCTATCTATCTATCTATCTATCTATCTATCTATCTACCTACCTACCTACCTACCTACCTACCTACCTACCTACCATATTTCTTTCTTTCTTTCTTTCTTTCTTTCTTTCTTTCTTTCTTTCTTTCTTTCTTTCTTTCTTCTTTCCATCCTTCCCTCCCTCCCTCCTTTCTTTCTTCATTCCCTCACTCACACACACACACATTTCCTCCCTCCCTCCCTCTCACACATTTCTTCTCTCCCTCCTTCTCACACATTTCTTTTTTTCTTTCTTTTTCCTTTCTTTCTTTCTTTCTTTCTTTCTTTCTTTCTTTCTTTCTTTCTTTCTTTCTTTCTTTCTTTCTTTCTCTTTCCTTCCTTCCTTCCTTCCTTCCTTCCTTCCTCCCCCCTCCCTCCCTCCCTTCCCCTCACACATTTCTTTCTTTCTTCCCTCCCTCCCTCCCTCCCTCTGCCCCCTATCACCTCCCTCCCATTCTGTTTGTGCTCACGAGCAAAAGTGTTTTGTTTCGTTTCAGTCTTTTAATTTCAATTGCAGTCAGATGGCCGTTCCCCTTTACGGCATCACGCTCAAATGTTCCAAGTGTGGAGTGGTGTCTTCTCCTGACGTTTCGGCCACAGCCACCAGTAACGCCATGTTAGTTCCTCTAATTTCAACTTCCTTTCTTTTTCTGATGAGGAGCATTGATTGATTGGAGTTAGAGGTTTCTTCCATGCCGCTTTTCCACCTCTGATTTCCTTCCTTCCTTCCTTCCTTCCTTCCTTCCTTCCTTCCTTCCTTCCTTCCTTCCTTCCTTCCTTCCTTCCTTCCTGTTTTCCCTCTCTCTATCTATAGCTTAAAATCCTGGATCTTTTGCAAGATTAAAATTGGTTGAACACCTGTACAGGTAAATCCTTGACTTACAACCACAATTGAGCCCAAAATTGATGTTGCTGAGCAAGATAGTTATTAAGTGAGTTTTCCTCCATTTTATGACTTTTCCCCCATGTTTGTTAAGTCAATCACTGCAGTTATTAAGTAAGTAACATGGTCATTAAGTGAATCTGGCTTCCCCATGGACTTTGCTTGTCAGGGGGTGCAAAAGGGGATCACATGACCCCGGGACCCTCATAAATACGAGACAGTTTCCAAGTGTCTGAATTTTGATCATGTGCTGAAAAGGTTATGTGTGGTTGTAAATCACTTTTTTCAAATGCTGTTGTGATTTGGAACAGTCACTAAACAAAATGGTTGTAAGTCAAGGACCCCGGAGTTACATGATCCCCTTCGCGACCTTCTGACAAGCCAGGTCAATGGGGAAGCCAGATTCACTCCCCAGCCATGCTACTGACTTTAACAGCTGTAGCGATTCGCTTAGCAACTGTAGCAAGACAGGTCTTAAAATGGGGCAAAGCTCTTTTCACAACTGTCTCGCATAACAACAGAAATGTCCGGCTCGATTGTGGTCGTAAGTCAAGGACAAACGACATATATAGATAGACAGACAAACAGACATTACATACATACATACATACATACATACATACATACATACATACATACATACATATTATAGAGATAGATAGATAGATAGATAGATAGATAGATAGATAGATAGATAGATAGATAGATAGATAGATAGATAGATAGATAGATAGATAGATAGATAGATAGATAGATAGATAGACAGAGAGAGAGGGAGAGAGAGAGAGAGGGATAGATAGATAGACAGATAGATAGATAGATAGATAGATAGATAGATAGATAGATAGATAGATAGATAGATAGATAGATAGGGAGGGAGGGGAGGGAGAGGGAGAGGGAGAGGGAGAGGGAGAGGGAGAGGGAGAGGGAGAGATAGATAGATAGATAGATAGATAGATAGATAGATAGATAGATAGATAGATAGATAGATAGATAGATAGATAGATAGATAGATAGATAGATAGATAGATAGATAGATGATGGATGGATGGACGGACGGACGGACGGACGGACGGACGGACGGACGGACAGACAGACAGACAGAAAGACAGATAGATAGATAGATAGATAGATAGAAGAGATAGATAGAGAGAGAGAGATAGAGAGAGAGAGAGAGAGAGAGAGAGAGAGAGAGAGAGAGAGAGAGAGAGAGAGAGAGAGAGAAGAGAGAAAGAGAGAGAGAGAGAGAGAGATGGATGGAAGATGATAGATAGATAGATAGATAGATAGATAGATAGATAGATAGATAGATAGATAGATAGATAGATAGATAGATAGATAGATAGATAGATAGATAGATAGATAGATAGATGGAAGATGATAGATAGATAGATAGATAGATAGATAGATAGATAGATAGATAGATGGATGGATGGATGGATGGATGGATGGATGGATGGATGGATGGATGGATGGATGGATGGATGGATGGATGGATGGATGGATGGATGGATGGGTAGATAGATAGATAGATAGACAGACAGACAGACAGACAGACAGACAGACAGACAGACAGACATCTCTGATTGGAACATTTAGGGGTTTTGCAAATCCAAATGGTCATTTTTTTCAGGTGACTCATGACAGGGATTGAAATGTGACCTCCCCAAAATCTGCCTTGCACTCCCTTTGTCCCCTGCCCTCCCGAGAAGCCCCCTGCCACCCTCCCAGCTCCCGAAGAAGACACCGAAACCTTGGGGTTAGCTCTGCTCTCTCACCTCCTTTCTTGTTCTTTCATGTTTCACCTCCACCTGGCTGCTGCTTCCCATTTCATGCCTTGAACCATCTCCTCGTTTTCTCCTTAATGCCATCGGACGACTCATTGGTTTGTGTTTTGCTTGATTCTTGCTCCAAGCCAGCGGTGCCTACAAGGGTTGGTCCCAAAAGTTCAAAACTCTGCCCGTTTCTTGATTTGTGACATGTTTTTTGTGACCAGTCCCTGAGTGCTCAAGTCTTCACTTGCTGGTTGTCCTGTCCATCAGAGACATGGTCCTTCTTCTCAGAAGGATCTGCTAAATGTATATAGACGATATCGGCTCAATTTTCACCAGTTCCTCCTCCTCTTTCCATGTCAACTTTTAAAGCTTTCTTGAAATCTCCTGTGTTCTGCCCTTGATTATTTATTTATTTATTTATTTATTTATTTATTTATTTATTTATTTATTTATTTATTTATTTATTTATTTATTCATTCATTCATTCATTCATTCATTCATTCATTCATTCATTCATTCATTCATTCATTTATTTGTGAGATTTATATACCGCCTCACAGTGCAAGCACTCTCTAAGCGGTTTACACCAATAAGCAATGTATATTTATATTGCCCTCAACAATCTGGGTCCTCATTTTACCTACCTTGGAAGGATGGAAGGCTGAGTCAACCTTGACCGGTGAGATTTGAACCACTGACCTGCAGATCACAGTCAGATAAAGTGGCTTGCAGTACCTTCCTCTAACCGCTGCGCCATCTCGCCATATCTCTGTAACCAACCTCTTTTCGGTCATTTCCTTCCTTCTGTCTCACATCACCTCCTATGTTCTCTTTCCTTCCTTCCTTCCTTCCTTCCTTCCTCCCTCCCTCCCCCAATCTCTCTCTCTTCCTCTATCTATCTGTCTGTCTGTCTGTCTGTCTGTCTGTCTGTCTGTCTGTCTGTCTGTCTGTCTGTCTGTCTTTCTTTCTTTCTTTCTTTCTTTCTTTCTTTCTTTCTTTCTTTCTTTCTTTCTTTCTTTCTCTCTCTCTCTTTCTTTCTCTCTCCCTCAATCTTCCTTCCTTCCTTCCTTCCTTCCTTCCTTCCTTCCTTCCTTCCTTCCTTCCTCCCCCCTCCCTATCTATCTATCTATCTATCTATCTATCTATCTATCTATCTATCTATCTATCTATCTATCTATCTATCTATCTATCTATCTATCTATCTATCTATCTCTCCATATCTAGTCCCATTTGGTAGAACCTCATATACTTGATAATTCTAGCTCCCAACAAGCATTGAAGCCCACATGCCCTAAATGTTTGAAGGTTGTGAAACAGTGCCCTAAGCAAGTTTAATTCTGATTTCTCTCTGTCCTTATCCAAGGAGACATCACTATCACACCTTCAGTATTTAGTGCTCCGTCGCTGAAGGTTTTCAAGAAACGATTGGAGAGCCAATTATCCAATAAGGACTCCTGCCTTGGACAGGGGGTTGGACTAGAAGACCTCCAAGGTCCCTTCCTGCCCTATGATTATACTAAAAGACAAACAAAATCTACTAATCAAGGAGAGAGCCAACCTAGAACTAATGAGAAATTTCCTGACAGAACAATTCATGAGTGGCACAGCTTGCCTCCATAAGTTGTGGATGCTCCAACACTGGAAATTTTTAAGAAGAGATTGGATAACCATTTGTTCTGAAGTGGTGTAGTGTTTCCTGCCTGAACAGAGAGCTCCAAGGTCCCTTCCAAACTCTGTTATTCTGCATTCCATCTTTTCAGCTGTATGGATATAAAACATTCATTCAACAGCATCAAATAAACCACTCAAACTCATACTTGAGTGCAAAACTCAAACAAGTTATTTGGCTTTAATTCTGTCCACTTCTTAGAATTGCTAAATGAGTCATAGCTTCTGTGGTTGTTGGTCTTCATTCCAAGTAGCTCACGTACGGGGTCTCCATTAACATCCAAAGGTGACCTTCACTTTTAACTGATGTTTAATTTAAGCCAGATCAGGCTATACCGAAGAGGACATTTAAGATAATTGCCTGGAGACTCAAACATATGAAGAACCGCTGCAGAAATTGAGTTTGGCTAGTCTAGAGAAAAGAAGGATTGGGGGCAGGGACATCATAACAACATTGCAGTATTTGAGGGGCTGCCACAAAGAAGAGGGGGACAAATTATTCTCCAAAGCACCAGAAGGCAAGACAAGAAACAATGGATGGAAACTAAACAAGGAGAGAAGCAACCTGGAATTAAGGAAAAAATTGCTGACAGAACAATTAATCAGTGGAATGGTTTGCCTTCAGAAGTTGTGGGTGCTCCATCACTGGAGGTTTTTAAGAAGAGACTGGACAGCCACCTGTCTGAAATGGGATAGGGTCTCCTGCTTGAGGTGGGGGTTGGACTAGAAGACCTCCAAGGTCCCTTCCAGCTCTGTTCTGAGTCTGAAAAAACAGCTAGAGACATAACAGTGGTGAAGTGAAGGTCCATCAAGATGAGAAGGTCCATCAAAAGGCCCATCGAGATGGCAGGTTGATGTCCTGCCTCTTTTTTGACGTTTGTCCCACATGGGAGGCCCATAAAAAAGGAGGTGTAGCTTCACTTGTGTGGCCGTGGCTGCCTTACTGACATTTCTGACTCACACACAAATACATACACATCGAGACGGAGACGACTCTGAGCAAAACACAGCCTCCTGTGGAGAAGGATAAACGTCGGATTCCATCTGTCTGTTTGTCTCTCTGTCTCTGTCTCTCTCTGTTTCTCTCTCTCCATCCATTCCTCCTAAACCACCAGAAACAATCCCAGCATTTGTTTTGTGTTTTTCTTCATTTTAAGACACACAAAAGCAGCACTAAGCATAGGTGTGGAGTGCGTTAGAGTAGGCCTAATGGAGAAAGGCCAGGTCACCTTGTTTTGTTGCCGTCTTCTCCTCTACGTTGTAATTCTCTTTGATTGTAGCTTGGAAGCATTTGAAGCCATTCTGCCTGTATCTCGCATTATTACTACCCCTTGAGAGTCTGATGGGTCGCCCTCAAGCGAGTGAAAGCAACATTCAGAGTTTGGCTGGTCCAGAAGCTAAGAGATCTTTCTTTCTCCTTTCTCCTTCCCCCTCCCAGGGCGTCCCTCTGGAGCTCCTGTGTAGTCCTGCCTCTGCTGGCCCTCACCTGGATGTCGGCCGTGCTGGCCATCACCGACCGCCGTTCGGCTCTCTTCCAGATCCTCTTTGCAGTGTTTGACTCCTTGGAGGGCTTCGTCATTGTGATGGTCCACTGCATTCTGAGAAGAGAGGTGGGCATTTGAGCATGGATGATGGCAGGACATCTTTTGGTCTTTAGAAGGATGGGTTCTTACACTTCTGGAAATAGGAGGAAGTGGCTGGGATGGGAGAGAATGTTGTCTTCTACGTAAGAGTCTTGTTCCCTTCCATACTTCAGTTCTATTGAGATGGTCCATGTTTGATGGTCAAGGGACACACTTAACATTTGGGGGAGGTTGGCAACCATCAATTAAATGATGTGGACAGGAGTGGATCATTTCTCGACCTTGGCAACTTTGAAGTCCACATACATTTGAAATTGACTGGAACATAAATGACTAATGCCAGACCGGTTCCACCAAATTCAATGATCTACTCCAGGTTATTTCCCCCCCTAATTTAGCACATGCAGGTATGTTGGATCTGTGACCAGCATGTGTTAACAGAAGAGATAGATAGATAGATAGATAGATAGATAGATAGATAGATAGATAGATAGATAGATAGATAGATAGATAGATAGATAGATAGATAGATAGATAGATAGATAGATAGAAGGTAAGTAAGAAAGTAGGTAGGTAGGTGAGTGGGTGGGTGGATGGATGGATGGATGGACATAGATAGATAGATAGATAGATAGATAGATAGATAGATAGATAGATAGATAGATAGATAGATAGACAGACAGACAGACAGACAGACAGACAGACAGACAGAGACAGACAGACAGACAGACAGACAGACAGACAGACAGACAGACAGAAGATATACAGTCAATCTATATTATATCTATAAATATCACAGATGCATACATAAAAACAGACCCATTTTGTGTAATTCAGTATATTATAAACCGTCCTTGGAAAAATTCCATGTTGATGGCCTTCAGACACCTTTTTAAAATCTAACAATAAATAAAACTATTTTATGTGCCTTTAAAAAAAAATCATGATTTAGTTGTGTTGATGTTCCTGGTAATGATGATAAAAAAAAAAGATAGAATGTATGAATTGGAACAGACATTCAGCAAGGGGGAAAATCCATTTCCATTTTAGCCGTCAGTTCTACTGCTTAACTAATCTCAGCAGTGATTATGAACTTTTCCTTACAGTTCCGTTCATGGCTAATTTTAATGGCTGTGCAATTGCCCGAAAGCCGAAGCTCATTAGCAACCTATCCCATATTTTATGCAGCGCAAGGCTTGAAATGGATTCTGCCTAATGCGACAAACTTTTTTTTTTCTAGGTGCAAGATGCTGTTAAATGCCGAGTCGTGGACCGTCAAGAAGAAGCCAATGGAGATTCTGGAGGATCTTTCCAGAACGGACATGCCCAGCTTATGGTAAGTGAAAAAAAATGCTTTGAAGGAGAGGACAGATGTAGCTTTTATGGCTCCGGTGAACCAAGTTGGTGCATACTAAGTGGGTGCATACAGGCTGGGAATGTTTGGAGGTTAAAACCTATGAAGAACAGTTGTAGGAACTTGGCATATCTAGTCTCACAAAGAGAAGGACTAAATGTGAAGTGGAAAGACCTGGCCCATAGAATCACCAAGAATTGGACACAACTGAATGGATAACATCATCATTGTCATCATCATCGTCATCGTCGTCATCATTGTCATCGTCATCATCATCATCATCGTCGTCGTCATCATTGTCATCGTCATCATCATCATCGTCGTCATCATCGTCTTTAACATCATCATCATCATCGTCATGATAACAGTCTTCCAATATTTGAGGAGCTTCCACAAAGAATAAGGGATTATCTATTCTTCAAAGCACCTGAGGGCAAGACAAGAAGTAATGGATGGAAACCTATGAAAGAAAGAATCCAATTTCCTGACAGTGAGAACAATTAATCAGTGGAAGGACTTGCCTCCAGAAGCTGTGGGTGCTCCATGACTGGAGGTTTTTAAGAAGAGATTGGACACCCATTTGTCTGAAATGGTATAGGGCCGTGATGGCGAACCTAAGGCACATGTGCCACAGGTGGCACGCGGAGCCATATCTGAGGGCATGCAAGGCATTGTCCTATGTCAGCTCCATTCCCTCCCTTCTCATCTTTCAGCCACTATATTTTGTATTTTTACAATTTTGTAGTACAGGTAGTTTGTGATTTACAAAAGTTCGTTTAGCGACTGTTCAAAGTTATGACGACACTGAAAAATGGACCTCCCGCTGTTTTTCCTACGTGTTCACATAATCAAAATTCAGACCCTTGGCAACTGACTCATGTTTATGAAGGAAGACTACATATATATATGTAGTCCTTGACTTACGACCACAATCGACCCCAGCATTTCTGTTGCTGAGCGAGACAGTTGTTAAAAGAGCATTGCCCCTTTTTAAGACCTGTCTCGCTACCGTTGTTAAGCGAATCGCTGCAGTTGTTAAGTTAGACACATGGTCATCAAGTGAATCTGGCTTCCACATTGGGTTTGCTTGTCAGAAGGTTGCAGAAACTGATCCCTTAGGCCTCGTTGCGGTGTCCTGCGGACACACAAACACAATTTGTCACACTCTTTTGTCAGTTTCCAGCAAAAATTACCATTCTGGAGAATGGGTTCACACATTCGACTGTGTGACTCAGACTTACAGCTACATGGTGGACTGAAAAACTGCCGTAAAACTTAATCATCAGGTGGGACCATCGACTTATGACCGTCACAACTCCACTCTCAATTGCGGTTGTAAATCTGTATAGATGGCTGTTATAACTGTGAATACAGGTCCTTGACTTAACAACAGTTCATTTAGTGACCGTTCGAGGTTACAACGGCACTGAAAAAAGGGACATACGACCGTTTTTCATACTTACGACCATTGCAGCATCCCCATGGTCATGTGATCAAAATTAGGACTCTTGGCAACCAACTCATATTTATGACGGTCACCGCATCCCAGGGTCACGTGATCCTCTTTTGCAACCTCCTGACGAACAAAGTCAATGGAAAAGACATTCACTTAGCAACCGCGTCACTCATTTAACAACTGCGGTGATTCACTTAACAACTGTGGCAAGGAAGATCATAAAACTGAATAAATGTCTCACTTAGCGCCAGAGATTTGGGGCTGAATTGTGGTCGTAAGTTGAGGACTGCCTGTATTATATGGTTTTATTTTTAATATTGTAAGCTGCCCAGAGTTAGCCTGCAGTACGATGAGCGGCCAAGACATTTGATAAATAAATAAATATAAAACGACTATACATGAGTAAATTCCCCCTATCGCCTTGACAATGCCACCTCATTGGCATTCAGGAGAAAGTCCTGATCCTTGATATTCTTTATGGGTTCCCCTGTAAATATGCATTTAAATACCCACCATGAGATGCCACTGAAGGTTGACGATCCTTGCCTGCTTCATTACATTCTGTGCAAAGGAACATTGCCAAGGTGCCATCCCTTAATCATGTTTGCATCTCCGTCCGGCTCCCACAAGAGTTTTCATCTCAATTGCCAGCCCTTTCTTCCACTCCCACACACCTGCCCCATAAGTCTTTGGGGGACTGGATTCACCAGCCAGCCAGAAAAGAAACCAGACCAAGCATGAAGAGGTTTTAGCATAGCTGTCTGGGAAGGTCCTTGGTGCTCTCTGAGTTTGGTTATTTTCTTGCAGACCTTTCATTACCCAAACTAGATGTCTTCATCAGTGCTAGATGGGAGTAGGGTTTGTGGAGAGGAAGAGGAGGAGGAGGAGGAGGAAGAGGAGGAGGAGGAGGAGGAGGAGGAGGAGGAGGAGGAGGAGGAGGAGGAGGAGGAGGAGGAGGAGGAGGAGGAGGAGGAGGACTGTGGGCTCCTTGGTACTTTCTGAACTTGGGTGCTTTCATGCAGACGTTGCATTACCCAACTTGGTAAAGTCATCAGGGCTAGAAAGTAAAGGGGTTTGGAGAGGAGGAGGAGGAAGAGGAGGAGGAGGAGGAGGAGGAGGAGGAGGAGGAGGAGGAGGAGGAGGAGGAGGAGGAGGAGGAGGAGGAGGAGGACTGTGGGCTCCTTGGTACTTTCTGAACTTGGGTGTTTTCATGCAGACGTTGCATTACCCAACTTGGTAAAGTCATCAGGGCTAGAAAGTAAAGGGGTTTGGAGAGGAGGAGGAGGAGGAGGACTGTGGGCTCCTTGGTACTTTCTGAGCTTGGGTGTTTTCATGCAGATGTTGCATTACCCAACTAGGTAACGTCATCAGGGCTAGAATTAAAAGGGTTTGGAGAGGAGGAGAAGGAGGAGGAAGAGGAGGAGGAGGACTGTGGGCTCCTTGGTGATCTCTGAGCTTGGGTGTTTTCTTGCAGACCTTTCATTGCCCGAATTAGATAACTTCATCAGTGCTAGATGGGAATGGGGTTTGTGGAGAGAAGGAGGAGGGAGAGGAGGAGGAAGAGGAGGAGGAGGAGGAGGAAGAGAAAGAGGAGGAGGAGGAGGACTGTGGGCTCCTTGGTGCTTTCTGAGCTTGGGTGTTTTCTTGCAAATGTTTCATTGCCCAACTAGGTAGCATCATCTGTGGTAGAAGATGTTGCTAGTCTAGCATTGATGATATCACCTACTTGGGTCATGAAACATCAGAGAGCACCAAGGACCGCACAGTTCAAACCTGAGCTACAAATATTCTCCTTTATTGCATAGTGGTCTATTTGACATCTCACCTACAAACAACTCTCTTGGATGACCAGGAGGTCGGTTATAGCTGCCCATTGCTTTTCAGTCAGGTTAAAAAGCTGGAATGTCCAAATCTTGACCTTTTCTACCTTCTCCTTTCCCTGTTGCTGATCACTTCTTCTCTTTGCTTTCTCTGTCTTCCAGACTGATTTTGAGAAAGACGTGGACATGGCTTGTAGATCAGGTGAGCACATCACAGGTGAGACATCAAACTTGACCTGGTTTGGGGATTGAACTTGATTTTTGTTTGTGTTTTTTTAATTCACCCTTCTCCCTCGCTTCCTGATTGGGGTCTATGACAGTTTGCTGCTGCCAACTCACCACGGTCAACTTGCCATGGCCAACTCATTGAGCGACAATTCCCCATGGCCAACTCACCATGAAACAAGAGTTACGCAAATATCAAAGAAATGGTGGTATAGAATCATTTTTAAAAGATGCAAAAGGATGGACAGAATGAAATGTGAATGACGATACTTAAAATATTTTTTATGTATTTTAAATAATTAAATTGAATTGTTAAATTGTCCTGCAGTGAGTTGTCCAGCAGCAAGTTGGCCATGGCGAATTCTCCTGTGGTGAGTTGGCCACAGCAAGTTGGCTGTAGCAAGTTGTCCCACTCTGTCCTGATTGTGTGAAATTGTAATGCTTGTGAATCTGTATACTTGAGCTATCTCTTATTGGTCCAACTTCCTGGAGATCTTTGATGTTTTCCTGTTTCATGAGGCCTGCCCTTCTGTTTTTTCTAGTCTAGTGAAAAGAAGGATTAGGGGTGACATGATAGCAGTCCTCCAATATTTGAGGGGCTGCCACAAAGAAGAGGGGGGGGGCAGTGTCAGCCTATTCTCCAAAGCACCAGAAAGGCAGGACAAGAACCAATGATGGAAACTAATCAAGGAGAGAAGCAACCCAGAGCTAAGGAGGAATTTCCTGACAGTGAGAACAATTCATCAGTGGAACAACTTGCTTCCAAGAAGTTGTGGGTGCTTCATCACTGGAGGTTTTTAAGAAAAGACTGGAGAACCATTTGTCTGAAATAGTGTAGGGTCTCCTGCTTGAGCAGGGGGTTGGGCTAGAAGACCTCCAAGGTCCATTCCAAATCTGTTATTCTGTTTTTGTCTTTCCTTTAAGATTAGGAAGGTCTTCCAAGGTTGAAAAAGGTAAACTTGAGTCCAGGTCACCTTGTATGAAAACATGTACCATATTTTTTGGAATCTAAGACGCACCTTTTCACCCCCCAAAAGAGGGTGAAAACTTGGGTGCGTCTTATACACCGAATGTAGCCCCAGGCACCCCCCACCCTTTGGCCTCTGTCTTCCAGCAATTTACCTGTTTGCAGCAAACAGGGAAGAGCCTATAAAGCCAAGCAAGTCACTAGCAGCTTCCCTACAGCTGATTTGCCACGTGCTAAAATGAAACTGAAACTGAAACTGCAAAGAGGCAAATAGCTGGGAGAGACACACAGATTTTTATTTTCTGCTGAACTAGATGAAAGGGGGTAAGTGAATAACTATAAATGTCTGTAGAATATTCAAATTATTAGACTTATTTTTTAAAGACTGCTTTATTATTGTTCTAGACAGAGCCAGGGGTCTCCAACCTTAGCAACTTTAAGACTTGTGGACTTCAACTCCCAGAATTCCACAGCCAGCTTTGTTAGCTTTGCTGGCTGTGGAATTCTGGGAGTTGAAGTCCACAAGTCTTAAAGTTGCCAAGGTTGGAGACCCCTGTAAATCTAGACAACTTAACAAAATAAAGAAGCTTTTAAAAATAAATGCTTGCTCTGAAGAGGCCCGGTGCTATTGTATCTTCTTTTAAATAATAGAGAATAATGTATACTTCCAGAAATTTTAATTAATTTTAACAGCTCTGTACAAGTATAGTATGAAATGTAACAGTGTCCTGTTTAGTATTAGAGTTTAGTTACCTTGGAGTAGATCTATTTAAATAATTGGGAGCAATTAGTGTGACTACATTTAAGAAAACTTTCTGCCATAATGTACTTTTCTCCAATTCTTTGCTATTTCTATGGGTCAGGCACACATGCACAGAAATACACAGCAAACAGTGTATATCATCTGTGCTGTTTGCTGTTTGCTGTTTGGCAAATTGCTTGGAGGCAGAGGCCTTTTCCCCTTGTTTTCCTCCCTCAAAACTAAGGTGCATCTTATACTCTGAAAAATACGGTAATCAATCATGCACTTTTCTTGAGGAAGTGTTTTGCTACTTCCTTCTTTTTAATTTTAATTTTGCCCGGCTCAGGAATTCTGGGGGTTGAAGTCCACAAGTCTTAAAAAGGCCATGGTTCCCCACCCACCCCTGCTTCAAAAGCTTCCTTCTCCTGTATTTCCCAACATACACACACACACACACACACACACACACACACACACACACACACACACACACACACACACACACACAGCAATGGAAGCAGTGTTCAAGAGGTATAACTATACATGGCACCAAACCGAACATGATGCACAGTTGTTCCTCGACTTACGACCACAGTCGAGCCCAAAATTTCGGTTGCTAAGTGAAGCATTTGTTCAGTGAATTTTGCCTACAACCTTTCTGGCCATAGTTGTTAAGGGAATCATGGCAGTTGTGAAGTTAGTACTACGGTTGTTAAGTGAATACGGCTTCCCTGTTTACTTTGCTTGTCAGAAGGTCGCAAAAGGGGATTGTGTGACCCCGGGGGATGCAGCAACCGTCATCAATCTGAGCCGGTTGCCACGTGTCCGAATTTTGTTCTTGTGACCACGGAGATGCTTGCAATGGTTGTGTGAAAAACAGCCATAAGTCGTACGTTTTAGGGCCATCGTAATGTTGAACGGTCACTCAATGAACTGTCGTAAATCAAGGACTACCTGGAATCAATTGCTCTTTAAAATCCTTTCCACCCTTTCTAGAAAAAAAATAGCAATAGCAATAGCAATAGCAATAGCACTTAGATTTATATACCGCTTCATAGTGCTTTACAGCCCTCTCTAAGCGGTTTACAGAGTTCAGCATATTGCCCCCAACAATCTGGGCCCTCATTTTACCGACCTCGGAAGGATGGAAGGCTGAGTCAACCTTGAGCCGGTGAGATTTGAACAGCTGAACTGCTGAACTAGCAGTCAGCTGAAGTAGTTGCAATGCTGCTTTTAACCACTGCGCCACCTCGGCTCCTACAATAAAGCCCACCAATAAAGTCCTCCTAAATAAAGCCCACCACCAACTTGGTCCAATCCTCCAAAATCCAATCTTTCAAACCAGGATCTCTTTAAGCCTCGGAATTATAGCTATTTATGGTCCTGTATTTTATCCCTTCCTGTGGGTTTTTTTTTTTTTTTGTCTGTTTCTCTCTTCGTTTTCTGTATCTCCTGCCTCTGTTTAATCCCCAGCTTGTCGCTGTGTCTTTCTCCAATGTGGTCTGCAGGATGAGGGATGGCAAATCATTGTTTGCCTTCAGACATTATCTTAGTTGCCAAGAAAGTGGTCAAAACCAATCCGAGTTCCTCCCTACGAGCAAACCGCTGTGCAATTTGTTGCATACAAATCGGGACATAGATTTAAAAAGCGATGCATGAAATTGGTTTTCTTTGCTGCTTTGATTACATTTGGTTTTCTTTCAGTTTATCTCTCTCCTCCATGCCTGCCCTTTAAATGTTTCTACCCTTCCTTCCTTCTTTCTCTTAATCCCTTTGTCTATTGGGCAATCAATTTGTGCTGGAATTCAAACAGTCGGAAATTTCTTGGGGTCCGAGTAGCAGGCAGCCAAGAAGAACTGTATTTTAGAATGCATTCGGCTATTAGTTTTATATCAAGATGTATTGTGCATACACCTTTTTTGGGGGGGGGACCTGCAAGTTTGAGGGGGGGAAAGAATCAACTTCTGCACAGTAACCGAGACAAGAGATTATTTGTAGCTCAGAGTTGAAATGAGGGGTCCTTGGTGCACTCTGAGTTTGGTGGCTTTCTTGACATTTCCTTACCGAACTACAGTAGGTAACATCATCAGTGCTAGAAGAGACTGGAGTTTGCAGGGAGGAGGAGGAGGAGGAGGAGGAGGAGGAGGAGGAGGAGGAGGAGGAGGAGGAGGAGGAGGAGGAGGAGGAGGAGGAGGAGGAGGAGGAGGAGGAGGAGGAGGAGGAAAAAGATTGTGAGGTCCCTGGTTCTCTCTGAGCTTGGTTGTTTGCTTGCAGAAGTTTTATTATCAAACCCCACTCCCTTCTAGCATTGATAATGTTACATAGTTTGGTAATGAAACATCTGCAAGAAAACAACTAAGCTCAGAGAGCACCAAGGATCCCACAGCAGTGGTGGGTTGCTGCCGGTTCGGACCGGTTCTTTAGAACCGGTAGTGGAAATTTACCGCCGCTCACCGAACCGGCAGTGATGATCGGCGGTCCACGCTCCCGAACTGATCCTCTGGTCACCACGTCTTAAAAAAAACAACCTCTGTGCATGCGCAGAGGATCATTTCCTGGTGTTTTGCGTGATGTGACTGGGGCGCGCGTGTGAGTGAAGCGAGAGCACGCATGCAAAACGCGCACTTCCATCACGATGCGAACCGGTAGGGAAGGTAAGTGGAACCCACCCCTGTCCCACAGTCCTCCTCCTCCTCCTCCTCCTCCTCCTCCTCCTCCTCCTCCTCCTCCTCCTCCTCCTCCTCCTCCTCCTCCTCCTCCTCCTCCTCTCTTTTAGCACAGATTATGTTACCTAGTTTATAATGCATTAGTAATATTGCATTCACTTTTGGTTGCCATGATATCAAAAAAGGTGTTGAGCTGTTGGAAAGAGCGCAGAGAAAAGACAATTAGGGGACTGGAGGGCAAAACATATGAAGAACGGTTGCAGGAACTGGGTATGTCTAGTTTAATGAAAAGAAGGATTAGGGGTGACATGATAGCAGCGTTCCAATATCTCAGGGGTTGCCACAAAGAAGAGGGGGTCAAATTATTCTCCAAAGCACCTGAAGGTAGAACAAGAAGCAATGGGTGGAAACTAAACAAGGAGAGAAGCAACCTGGACTGCTGTTGTTTAATGAATCATCCAGTTGTTAAACGAATCTGGCTTCCCACATTGACTTGGCTCATCGGAATCTGGCTTGGAAGGTCGGAAATGGTGATCCCCTGATCCCAGACAGTGCGACCATCATAAGTATGAATCAATTGTCAATCGTCCAAATTTTGATCACGTGATCATGGGGATGCTGCAACGGTCATAAGTGTGAACAGCTGGTTAGGTTATTTTTTTCCTGTGCCTTTGTAACGTCAAACGGTCAGTAAACGAATGGTGGCAAAATGAGGACTATATTTGAGAATATGCAGAACCCTTTTTCTTCTTTGAACGCAGCGTACAACTGCCAAGTTGCAGCGTTCAAAGGCAAGTAGTCCTTGACTTGCAACAGTTCACTTAGTGACCGTTCGAAGTTCAAACAGCGCTGAAAAAAGTGAGTTATGACCGTTGTTCACACTTATGATCATTGCAGCCTCCCCATGGTCATGTGATCCAAATTCAGATGCTTGGCAACTGGCATGAACTTATGGCAGTTGCAGTATCCCAGGGTGACGCAATTCCCCTTTTGCCACCCTCTGAGAATCAAACTGAATGGGGAAAATCCAGATTCGCTTAACAACCATGTTGCTAATGGAATAAATGTGGCAAGAAAAGTCATGAAACGACTCGCTTAACCACTTAGCAATGTACATTTTGTGCTCCATTGTCGTCATAACTCGAGGACTACTTGTATTCCTGGATTTTGGATGGTCTTGATTCCAACAGGTTCCATAGATTTCCAAGTGTGTTCTTTGAACGTGCATATATTCTCCAAATAGCTTTAAGTACAGATTAACAGAGTTGGAAGGGACCTTGTAAGTCATCTAGTCCAACCCCCCATGCCCAAGTAGGAGACCCTACACCATTTCTGACAAATGGAGGTCCAGTCTCTTCTTGAAAGCTTCCAGTGATAAAGCTCCCACAACTTATGAAGGCAACTTCTGTTCCATGGGTTGATTGTTCTCACTGTCAGAAAATGTATCCTTAGTTCCAAGTTGCTTCTTTCCTTGTTCAGTTTCTATCCATTATTCCTTGTCTGGCCTTCGGGTGCTTTGAGAAATAGGTTGACCCCCTCTTCTCTGTGGCAGCCCCTCAAGTATTGGAAGACTTCTATCATGTCTCCCCTGGTCCTTCTCTTCACTAGACTAGCCATGCCCAGTTCCTGCAACCGTTCATCGTATGTTTCAGCCTCCAGTCCCCTAATCATCTTGGTTTGCTCAAGAGCCAAACCATTTCTTGCTTTCTATCAAAAAAGCCTCTTACCAACAAGTATAAAAATGGATGTAAATCCCCTTTCAAATTCACATCCATTTGCAGGGCTGTGCAAAATGATGTGGAGGGAAGGAATTGCCATGTTTGCATGCACCTTTAGCATTTGGGCCCTTCAAACAGACACTGTGCAAAACGTTGTACATTCCGTTGAATTGCCGTGTCCCATCTAAGCCGTTTATCTAAGGGGAGGGGGGTGTCACCAGCTGCTCCACAGCTAGTACCCCCAAAATAAATCAAACCGAATAGAATCAAACATTAGTTATACCCACAGAAATACAACGTCAAGCTGCGGTTTCCACCACGGTCTACCTGGAGAAAGTATAAATTATGGTGTGGGAATGTTGGCTTTTTAAATTTATTTGCATCTGTAATTTTACCTGGATGGTTGAGGGAATCTGAGATCCATTTGGAATAAATTTATGGTGGCGGGTGCATTAAAAACCAGATAGATTCTTCCATCCCATCGTTCTGGTACCATAAGAATAGGAATAGGAATAGGAAAAGGAAAAGGAAAAGGAAAAGGAAAAGGAAAAGGAAAAGGAAAAGGAAAAGGAAAGAATAGAATAGAATAGAATAGAATAGAATAGAATAGAATAGAATAGAATAGAATAGGAAAAATGAATGGAATAGAATAGAATAGAATAGAATAGAATAGAATAGAATAGAATAGAATAGAATAGAATAGAATAGGAAAAATGAATGGAATGGAATAGAATAGAATAGAATAGAATAGAATAGAATAGAATAGAATAGAATAGAATAGAATAGAATAGAATAGGAAAAATGAATGGAATGGAATAGAATAGAATAGAATAGAATAGAATAGAATAGAATAGAATAGAATAGAATAGAATAGAATAATAACTTCATTGTCACTTTAAATGTACACTAATCGGCATACATTAAAGTGAAATTTGGTTGCATATAGTTCTCAAAGGGTCACCACCTCCAATATACACTACATAATATAAAAATAAATACAGATAAATACAGAATTATGCATACCGCATATATATTATATGTCAGAACAGAGGTGGGTTCTAACTTATCTCACTGCTGGTTCACTTCCTCCTGGGCCTCGTGGCCACGCCTCGTGGGTGTGCGTGCTTTGCACGTGTGCGCATGCGCAGTGCTGAAAATTCAAAAATTAAAATTAAAAAAAGCCCAAAACAAGATGGTGGCGCATGCACAGTGCTGGAAACTCGGTTTCTGCGCATGTGCAGAATAAAAAAAATCAGCAAAAAATCCCCCCCCCCAAAAAAAATCCAAAAAAAAATGGTGGCATCCATGGACCGGCACCGACAGAACCAGCTCCGTGACGTCACCGTGACATCACCAGCGATTTGCTACCGGTTCTATAGAACCGGTGCGAACCAGGAGAAACCCACCTCTGTGTCAGAGAGAAACAATACAGTCTAGTTTAGATGTACATGGCGAGAGAAACGAATCTTGCGAGTTTACCAGATGGATGGTATAAATATAAACTGTGGAAAGTAAAAATTTAATGTCAATCCACTATTGGAGGTTGTGGGTGGGCATGGGGTGAGCATGTCCCTTCATATTTGGGGCAGTGGGTGACAATAAAATAATAAGGAAATATAGGTAGTTCTCAACCTACAACCTTTTATTTAGTGACCATTCAAAGTTACAACAATACTGGAAAAAAGTGACTTATGACTGTTTTTCACACTTAACGACTGTTGCAGAGTCCCCATGGTCATGGGGTCAGATCCTTGGCAACTGGATCATATTTGTGACGGTGGCCATGATCCCCTTTGGCTGCCTTCTGACATGGAAAGTCAACGGGGAAGCCAGATTCACTGAACGACCGTCTTCCCTAAATTAACCGCTGCAGTGGTTCACTTAACAACTGTGGCAAGAAAGGTTGTAAAATGGGCCAGAACTCACTCAGCCGCTGTCTTGCTCAGCAGCAGAAACTTTCGACTCAATTGTGGTTGTAAGTTGAGGACTACCTATAGTAGGAAACCTGTCTTTTGGACAACGAAGGGGGGACATGTGGTTGCATGGCATCATGGTTTCTGTAGTTCCTTCTGAAATCCCATCTCTTTTCCCCTGATTTGTTAGTGCTCAACAAGGACATCAGTACATGTCGTACCATGACCATCACAGGGACTCTGAAGCGCCCATCCCTGCAGGACGAGGAGAAGCTGAAGCTCAACCACCAGAAAGGGTCCTCCAACTTCAACAGTCTTCCAGCCAACGTCTCCAAGATGCATCTCCAGAGCTCCCCACACTACCTGGGCGCTATCAACCTCAATGACTTCAACAACCACACCTTGACTTTGAAGAAGGACAAAAGCCAACCTCCGAAATCCATCTACATCTGTGATGGCAATATCTTCAAAAAGCTGGATTCGGAGCTCTCGCGGGCACAGGATCAAACCAGGGACACTAGCTACGTCATTCTGCCCACCAACACCTCCACCTTGAGGCCCAAGCCACCACCGCCACCGCCTCCACCTCCGCCTCCGCCTCCGCCTCCGCCACCACCCAAGGATGATACCAAGTACAGCATCAACATTGACCAGATGCCCCAGACGAGACTCATCCACCTCAGCATGGCCACAGATCTGGGCTTTGTGGTCAAGAGCCCCCCAAGAGAACCCGCAGGGATCAGTTGTGGGGAAGGGCAAGCTTCTTCAATGATGCAGCAGCAACCTTTGTCTCCTCCAATGGTCAATAAATCCATGGACTCAAAAATGCCCAACAGTTTGTGTGACACGCTCAAGACCAGCAATACTGGAATTGTGACCAAGAATGAGACAGTGGCCACCCTCTCCATGAGCTCTCTCGAAGTAAGTGCCTGAAAGTTGGTGGCCTTCTCCATACTTCGGTTGGAGAAGTCCATAAATTCCATTCTTGCTAACTGAAACTTTTTTTTTTGAAAAAGCGTAGCTACTCAGAATAGGACAGATCTCTTCAAACAATGGGTGCAATCTTATTTTGAGCCCAGATTCCAAGTGATAGACGGTTCAGTGTTTGTTTTAGGACAAGGGTCAGCAACCTGTGGCTCTGGAGCCGCATGTGGCTTTCTTCATCCTTCTGCTGTGGCTCCCTGTCGCTCGAAATATACGCTACCACCACCAATGTGTAATACCCGCTGGCACACAATTTATTGAGCTTTTCTTCCCCCGGTAGGCCAACCATGAATAAATCCAAGAAAAGAAAAGTTTCAGAAGAAATCAGAACGTTTAATTCAACTACATATGTTAGTTCTGTGGCCGCTGCGGAAATAGTCAGGCACGGGAAGAGTTTTGTGGTTCCCGGTGTTTTCTGTGGGAAACGGTTCCAAATGGCTCTTTGAGTGTTTAAGGTTGCCGACCCCTGTTTTAGGGCAAGGGGTCTCCAAACATGGCAACTTTAAGACTTGTGGACTTCAACTCCCAGAATTCCCCAGTCTGTTACAGCTTTTTTATAGAATAACTGAATAGCAGAATAACAAATTTGGAAGGGACCTTGAAGGTTTTCTAGTCCAACCGCCTGCTCAAGTTTTAAAAGATAAGTTTAGACCGGGCATTTTTGTCAATGAATTCCAGCAGTGTGATCTCAAGAGTGTTGGGCTGTGATTGTACTCCTAAAATGATTTTGTTAATTAATGTCCTTCATTAATGACAATCATTTGCTATGCATGGAATGTGCTTCCGAAGTATTTTACATTTACTAATTTTCCCACTTAACTCTCCTAATTGTCCTTCAAAGGGACAAGAAGGACCTGGGTAGCGTCTTTCTGATATTATCTCAATTAATGCTCCTTCTGTGAGTCCCAGCTGGATGTAAATCTCAGCCCCAGAACCTCATCGCCATGTTGGACCAATGATGCAGAAATTGGGGTGTTTCTGGGGGAGAAATATGGAGAGCCATAATGGAAGAAGCGTTTCTTAAGGAAGGCTGGGTAAAAGTCAGTTGAGTCTCTCCAGTTTTGTATTTGTATTTGTTTATTTGTCAAGCATAAATGATTATAAGCCAAGTACAGACAGTAAAACATGATTGAATATATATGTAATATTACAAGCATGAATAAGAGTAAAAGAGGTAAGAATATATGTGTACATTAGGACAGGAACGGTAGGCACGATTGTGCACTTATGCACGCCCCTTACTGACCTCTTAGGAATGGGGTGAGGTCAATGGTAGATAATAAGAGATGGAAGTTTTTGGGGTTTGGGGAAGAAACTACTGAGTCAGGTAAAGTGTTCCAGGCGTTGACAACTCTGTTGTTGAAGTCGAATTTTTTGCAATCAAGTCTGGAGCGGTTAACATTAAGTTTGTATCTATTGTGAGCTCATGTATTATTACGGTTGAAGCTGAAATAGTCGTTAACGGGTAGGACATTGAGGCGGATAATTTTGTGAGCTACACTTAGGTCAGAAGGCGGCGTAGTTCTAAATTTTGAAGTCCCAAAATTTCAAGTCTGGTTTCATAAGGAATTCTGTTGTGAACAGAGGAATGTAATACTCTTCTTGTGAAGTATCGCTGGACATTCTCAATTGTGTTAATGTCTGATATGTAGTGTGGGTTCCAGACAGATGAGCTGTATTCAAGAATCGGTCTAGCAAATGTTTTGTATGCTCTGGTTAAGAGTACAATGTTACCAGAGAAGAAGCTGCGCAAGATTAGGTTAACCACTCTTAATGCCTTCTTAGCTATGTTGTTGCAGTGGGCTCTGGCACTCAGATCGTTAGAGATGAGTACTCCAAGGTCCTTTACTGAATGAGGATCATCATCAAGGTCATGATCATCAAGTTTGTATTTAGTGTTTTGATTATTTTTGCCAATGTGTAAAATGTGGTACATTTTACACATTGGCAAAGGGTACAAAGGGTACTCAAAATGTGTTTTGAGTACCCTTTTCTTCAGACATTTCAAGACACAAGAATTCTGGGAGTTGAAGTCCATAAGTCTTAAACTTACCAAGGTTGGACACCTTACTTTAGGAAATCAGAACAGATCAACTGCATTCTCCCTTCCATCTCTCCCACAACAAAAGCTCAGTAGAGAAAGTGAACATAGAATACATAATAATAGAGTTGTCTAGTCCAACCCCCTCCTCAAGGAGGAGCCTCTATATCATTTCAGACAAGTGGCTGTCCAGTCTCTTCTTTAAAACCTCCAGTGATGGAGCACCCACAACTTCTGGAGGCAAGCTGTTCCGTTGGTTTATTGCTTTCACCATTAGGAAATTTCTCCTTAGTTTCAGGTTGCTTCTCTCCTTGGTTAGTTTCCATCCATTGTTTCTTGTCCTGCCTTCAGGTGCTTTGGAAAATAGTTGACCCTGTGTAGGAGTCCCTCAAAGAAAGAGAAGGACCAGGGGTGACATGATAGCAGTGTTCCAATACTTGAGGAGATGCCACAGAGAGGAGGGGGGTCAGGCTGTTCTCTATGGCACCAGAAAGCCGAACAAGGAATAACAGATGGAAGCTGACCAAGGAGAGATTCAACCTGGAAGTGAGGAGAAACTTTCTGACGGTTAGAGCGATCAACCAGTGGAACAGCTTGCCAGCAGAGGGTGTGAGAGCCCCAACACTTGCGACCTTCAAGGAGAGACTGGACTGCCATCTGTCTCAAATGGTGTAAGAACTCCTGCTTGAGCAGGGGGTTGGACCAGATGACCTACAAGGTCCCTTCCAATTCTAATAATAAATCTAAATCTAAATATTAAAAGACTGCTATCATGTCCCCCCCCCCCGTCCTTCTTTTCTCTAGACTAGCCAAGAGAGAGTGAATCAGAATAAGAATAGAGCTTGAAGGGACCTTGGAGGTCTTCTAGTCCAACCCCCTCCTCAAGCAGGAGTCTCTATATCATTTCAGATAAGTGGCTGTCCAGTCTCTTCTTAAAAACGTCAAGTGATGGAGCACCCACAACTTCTGGAGGCAAGACACTCCACTGGTTAATTGTTTTCACTGTCAGGAAGTTTCTTCTTAATTCCAGGTGGCTTCTCTCCTTGATTACTTTCCTTCCATTGCTTCTTGTCCTACCTTCTGGTGCTTTGGGGAATAAGTTGACCCCCTCTTCTTTGTGGCAGCCAATCAATCAGTCATTTCAACTGGCTCAGCCCTCCAGCAAGCTTTGGTGGCTGAAAGCATGATTTGAATCTGAGACTCTCCTCTCTAATCCAACATCTTCACCATGCTGGCTCTCAAACGTGTCCCTCACAAAGTCTAACACCCCCCGCCCCCAAACGGCATACTTCATCCCTTGTCAAGCATTAATCATGGTTCTTCCTCTTTATTTGATTTTCAGAGGAGGAAATCCCGATACGCAGAACTAGATTTCGAGGTGAGTATTTGGGGTTGCTTCCTGGATAATGGCTGGGTGATTCTTCCTTGAAGACTTTGTTTCATCTCCAGGTCAAAGTAGAAGGGTTCATCCAAACTTTCTGGAATGGCATGCATATCGGCCTACTCTGCCTTCTTAGATGTTTTGTTCCTTTAGAATAAAATATACAGGTAGTCCTTGAGTTACAACCGTTCATTTAGTGACCATTCAAAATTACAACGGCACTGAAAAAAAAGACTTATGGCTGCTTTTCACACTTACGGCCGTGGTCACATGATCAGAATTCAGTTGCTTGGCCAACTGGCATTTATTGATGAAGATGGAACTGTCCCTAGGTTATGTGATCACCATGGGTAACCATCCCAACCAGTTTTCAACCAGCAAAGTCAATGAGGGAAGCCAGATTCAATTCACGAAAGCCTGATTCACTTAAAAACTGCAGTGATTTACTTAAGAACTGTAGTAAAAAAGATGCTTAATGGAGCAAAAATTCGCCTAACAACTGTCTTGTTTAGCAACAGAAATGCTGGGCTCAGTTGTGGTCATAAGTCGAGGACTATCTGTAGTTAGGAGATAGGAACTGATTTTCTACTCAACCCCTCGATCCATAATTTTTAAAAAACTAAATCGAAAAAGGAGAGATCAGGGAAAGGATTGCTGGTAAGGCTATTTGGCCACTTAAATATTCACTGCGTTGAGTTGTTTATTTTAAAAAAATTATAAAGGCTAGAGGTGATAGATAGATAGATAGATAGATAGATAGATAGATAGATAGATAGATAGATAGATAGATAGATAGATAGATAGATAGATAGATAGATAGATAGATAGATAGATAGATAGATAGATAGATAGATAGATAGATAGATAGATAGATAAATAGACAGACAGACAGACAGACAGACAGACAGACAGACAGACAGACAGACAGACAGACAGACAGACAGACAGACAGACAGACAGACAGACAGACGGGAGAGAAAGGGATGGATGGATGGATGGATGGATGATGGATGATGGATGGATGGATGGATGGATGGCCGGATGGATGGATGGATGGATGGATGGATGGTGGATAGATAGATAGATAGATAGATAGATAGATAGATAGATAGATAGATAGATAGATAGATAGATAGATAGATAGATAGATAGATAGATAGATAAAAGATGATAGATAGATAGATAGATAGATAGATAGATAGATAGATAGATAGATAGATAGATAGATAGATAGATAGATAGATAGATAGAAAGATAGACAGACAGACCGACAGACAGACAGACAGATGAGAGAAAAAGGGATGGATGGATGGATGAATGGATGGATGGTGGATAGATAGATAAATAGATAGATAGATAGATAGATAGATAGATAGATAGATAGATAGATAGATAGATAGATAGATAGATAGATAGATAGATAAATGTTTACAATATTCATTTGCTTCTCACAAAACCTCAACTTATCTGGATGTTCCCTGTTGTAGAAAATCATGCACACAAGAAAACGTCACCAAGACATGTTCCAGGACCTGAACCGGAAGCTGCAACATGCAGAGAAGGAGAAAGAATCTCCACCAATGGAGACTAAGGTGAGCCTCTCCCTACTTGGAAGTTTCTAAGCTCTACCAGAACAGGGTGCAAATACCATTTCTTTTTTTTTAAGTCTCTATCGAAAAGTGTAGAAATGAAACCAAGAATGCAGTTTCTCTGCAGCTCCCAAGATGAAGGAGAAATTAGCCAATGGTTACAGAAGATTGAGATTCTCTCTTGGTGTTGATAGTTGGGGAAAAAAATTCCAGGGAGAAATTTTCTATTGATGTCTCCCTGGGGAATTATTGGAAGAATGGAAGAGCTGGAAGTTTCAGAAAGCTGGAGATAAAATCGTACAATAAAAATAAGACCTTCCTTCTTCCCTAAATGTTGGAAACCCCAACCATCCATCTAGGACAGGGGTTGGCAACCCGTGTCTCTGGAGCCGCATGTGGCTCTTTCATCCCTCTGCTGCGACTTCCTATCGCCGATCAGCTCCACAATTGATAGCGCTTTTGGTTAGGACAGGTAGAGGAAAAAGGACACCGTGCTAGGAGAAGACTCTATGGTGGGGGAACTGGACTTCTGGTCGGCAGAGGAAAAAGGATGCCGTGCTAGGAGGAGAGTCTATGGTGGGGGAACCGGACTTCCAGTCTGCTCCAGAATTGAACGGGGGGGCTTCTGGTTAGGACCTTTGTGGCTCTTTGAGTGTTTAAGGTTGCCGAGCCCTGACCTAGAATGAATTCTCAGAAATGTTCTTCTTTGAATAAACTTCTAGAGCAGGGGAAGATGGGGAAGTATGGCCCATTTATGACCTGTGGACTTCAACTTCCAGAATTCCTGGCTGGCTCAGAATTCTGGGAGTTGAAGTCCACAGGTCATAAACGGGCCATAATTCCCCTGTTGTCAAGCTATTTGACCAACACTCATGTCTTCAGAGCAACAGACAGAGAAATGTGGTCATGTCTAGCCAACGTTATGTAAATCATATTTCTATACTTGAATTTAATTATCTCCACCCAGGATATCTCTAATCCTGGGGCTCGATTGGTCGCTTAGAACCCTCCAGATTGTTGCCAGAAGCCAAAATTTGTGAATGTGGATCATATTTGTCCCAAAGGTGCTTTTTTCAAGAGGCAATTGGACTTTCTTGTGTTTTCTCTGAAGACGTTTCGCTTCTCATCCAAGAAGCTTCTTCAGCTCTGACTGGATGGTGGGGAATGGAAGGATTGATACTCCTTGCAGACAGCTGGCCATTTGCATCCACACCCTTCGAATGGTGTGGGAGTATGAATGGATTTCCAGAGGGATTGCAGACTACAGGAACTATTAGCACTACTCAGGTGACCCTGAGGACACAGGAAAACCTCCAGGTGGCCTCAACAACTCTCTAAAAGAATGCAAATGACCAACTGTCTGCAAGGAGTATAAATCCTTCCATTCCCCTCCAGCCAGTCAGAACTGAAGAAGCTTCTTGGATGAGAAGCGAAACGTCTTCAAAGAAAAGCAAGAAAGTCCAGTTGCCTCTTGCAAAAAAAAGCACCTTTGGGACAACCATGATCTGGATGACTAAGAATCTCTACAGACATTTCGTGTTTAAGAAAAACTGTTTTCTTTCCCTCTTTCCCTTTGATTTCAATACATTTCCTGAAAGATCAACCTTCTTTTCTCATCTCCACACATGCCAAACTCGTACTGTGGGTTGAAATGGGGAGGGGAAAAAAACTCCCATATATTTTCTCTTATACGTTTAGGCTATGAAAAGATGGAGCGTTTCCTCAGGTGGCAGTGATAAAACTAACACCAGCGTAAGTCTTAACTGCCTGCGTTTCTCCTTCAAGGACCTCATAGCTACATCTTCTCTCCAACCTTGTTACGCTGCATGTGGCCAGCTACATCCCGAAACAAACACTCAGCCTTTCTAGTCACAAACCAACATTCTTTGAATGCTTCCTCCCTCCTTCTCTATCTAGCATCCCATAGCAAGAAGGTCTGAGCTGGTCATCCACTCACCTTGAGGGACCTACGATTGCATTCCACCCAGACGTGGTATTCTCACTTACTTTCCGTACCGGTTCGCAAATGTGAGTGCGCACATGCTCACGTGTGCGGCTTGCATGCATGTGTGTGGCTTCAAAACATGCCTAAATAGGACAGTATAGCGCCGGGGCGGGTGGGCGTGCAGGCGGGCCCACCCGCAGGTCGCTACTACCAGTTCGCCCGAACCAGCTGAATACCACCTCTGATTCCACCCCAATCATCCATAATGACTGGTCACCTTTCCTAGCCTTGCCTACATCCATCCAACATGCTAGACTTTCCAAACATTCCTGACTGGCATGCCGATTTCTTTCATTATGACATTTAGACATGTAGTCCTTGACTTGCAACCATTCCTTTCGTGATCATTCAAAGTGACAACAGCACTGAAATATGTGACCGTTTTTCACACTTACGACCATTGTAACATCTCCACGTTCACATGATCAAAATTCGGACACTTGGCAACGGGTTCATGTTTATGACGGTTGCAGTGTCCCGGGGTCATGTGATCCCCTTGTTGCGACCTTCTGACCAGCAAAGTCAAGAGGGAAGCCAGATTCACTTAACAACCACATTGCCAACTTAACAACTCAGCAATTCGCTTAGCAATGGTGGTAGGAAATTTCATAAATGGGGCAAAACTCACTTAACAACTTAGCAAGAGAAATTTGGGGCTCAATTGTGGTCGTAAGCCAAGGACTACCTGTATTCTACTCTAAAAGAGAAACCATTTTATCAGAACTCAAGGTGATTCATGTAAGACTCCCCACATCAAATATTCTGTGAGACTCAAAAATCAACAGGTGGCAAACTTGAATGTATGTATCCACAGTACCAATCCAATATATCTCAAATTTTCTTTCTTCTATCACCCACTTCAAATAGGTAAACTTTAAAAGAGAAAAAAACACCTGAAATAATCTCCTATCCAACCACAGGAAGTACTTGCACAGGTATAGAATAGGTGGTACCAGTGGTGGGTTCCTACAGGTGCGGTCCACTCTATAGCACCGGTAGCAGCCCGCTGGTGATGTCACAGTACCGGTGCGGTCGGTTGCCGGTGCCTGGGCGCCGCCATTTTTTTAAAAAAAAATTTTTTTAAAAAAAATTCTTTTGTGCATGCCCAGAAGCCGAGCTTCCGGCACTGCGCATGCGCTGCCTTCCTACCCCACAGTGAGTCCAAGCAGGGGAGGATGGCTGAGGGAGCGTGTGAGATGCTGAAAGAACGGGCGGCAGGAGCTATCTCCATTCCCCTCCCTTCAGCAGTCCAAGAAGCCATGAATGCAGGGTGATGATCCTAGGCATTTTTGCACATTCGAGGCTTCTCGAGCTGCTGAAAGGAGGGGGAATGGGCGGCAGGACCTATCTCAGTTCCCCTCCCTTCAGCAGTCCGAGAAGCCACGCCCACCCGGTCACATGGCCAGCAAGCCACACCCACAAAATAAGCCACGCCCACAGAGTGGTAGTAAAAAAATTAGGAACCCGCCCCTGGGTGGTACCTCACTCAATAGTAGTTACTGTAAGAGGGATCTAATGAACAATCAACTAAATATGAGCCAACAGTGTGCTGTAGCCACCAAAAAAGCCAACACAGTCCTAGGTTGTATTAACAGAGGGATAGAATCAAGATCACACGGAGTGTAAGTACAACTATATAAGACCACACTTGGAATACTACATCCACGTTTGGCTTCCACGTTATAAAAAAAGAGATTCTGGAAAGAGGGCAGAGAAGAACAACAAAGATTATTAAGGGGGTGGAGGCCAAAACTAGTAAGAACGGTTGCAGGAATTGAATGTGTCTAGTTTAATGAAAAGAGGAGAGACGTGATAGCAGTATTCCGATATCTCAGGGGCTGTCACAGAGAAGAGGGGGTCAGCCTATTCTCCAAAGCACCCGATGGCTGGACAAGACACAATGGATGGAAACTGATCAAGGAGAGAAGCAACCTAGAACTAAAGAGAACTTTCCTGGCAGTGAGAACAATCAACCAGTGGAATGCCTTGCCCCCAGAAGTTATGGGGGTCCATCACTGGAGGTTCTTCAGGAAGAGATTGGACAACCATCTATCTGAAACGGTATAGGGCTGTGATGGCGAACCTATGGCACGCATGCCTGAAGTTTATTTTCTGGCACGTGCATGCCCCCTGGGCAGCTCCTCTTCCGAGTTGAGGCCCAGACGAGTGCGCACATGCGCAAGTGCTCCCTTTTCGGCATGGTTCACATCACTAGTATAGGGTCTCTTGCTCGAGCAAGGGGTTGGAATAGAAGACCTTGAAGATCCTTTCCAGTTCTATTATTCTATGTCCTAATGAGAGAATCAACTTAGAATTAAGGAGAAATTTCCCAACTAGGAGAACAATTGATCAGTGGAACGACTTCCCTCCAGAAGTTGTGGGTGCTCTAACACTGAAAGTTTTTAAGAAGAGATTGAACAACCATTTGTCCAAAATGATATAGGGCAGTGATGGCGAACCTATGGCACGTGTGCCACAGATGGCACGTGGAGCCATATCGGAGGGCACGCGAGGCGTTGCCCTATGTCAGCTCTACGGGCAAACCAGAAGTTCGTAAAACGCACTTCCGGTTTGCCATTGGGCTGTTTTTCGCACTCCGGAGGGTTCAGGGAAGCTTCCTGAAGCCCCGGAGTGCAAAAAACAGCCCAATGGGCAAACCGGAAGTGTGTTTTTCTGAACTTCCGGTTTGCCCATTTTGCCATTGTTTTCACCGTCTCAGGCTTCAGTAAGGCCTTTGCACGGGGTGGGTAGGTGTGCGCATGCGCATGCGCAGAGGGCAGCGTGGGGGGTTGTGTGCATGCGTGGGGGGGAGGGAATGGGTCTGGGCATGTGTGCACGTGCTAGTTCACGCACACACACCCTTTTGGCACACGAACCAAAAAAGGTTCGCCATCACTGATATAGGGTCTCCTGCTTATGTAGGGGGTTGGACTAGAAGACCTCCAAGGTTCCTCCCAACTCTGTTATTCTGTTATTTTGTAACATGGGAAACAGATAGTGAAACTAAGAATCAACCTAGTCCTAGACCTACAATGGCTGGGTCTACCTCTCTCAGTAAGAGGAGGCATAGAGCCAATGAGCTTTTATTTTTTCCCCTTTTATGTCATTGTAGCTATTCCAATACTCTCTCTTGGATTCTCTTACCATTGCAATTAAAGTGTTGCTCTTTTGTATCAGGCCATTCTGGAGAAAAGAGGCACATCTCGTAGTAAGATTCCTCATCAGAAGGGTGGCAAGGTGCAGCCCTAAGACCTTCTTTATATTTTAACCAATTCAGTTTTGCAATTGACCTAAATTCTAGCTACCAACCAGCCTCCTAGGGTCCAATTCTATGGGACATCGCCAGCACAGAAAATAGAGATGATAGATTTTATAGATAGATAGATAGATGGATAGATGAATGGATGGATGGATGGATGGATGGATGGATGGATGGATGGATAGATAGATAGATAGATAGATAGATAGATAGATAGATAGATAGATAGATAGATAGATAGATAGATAGATAGATAGATAGATAGATAGATAGATAGATAGATGGATAGATGAATGGATGGATGGATGGATGGATGGATGGATGGATGGATGGATGGATGGATGGATGGATAGATAGATAGATAGATAGATAGATAGATAGATAGATAGATAGATAGATAGATAGATAGATAGAAATGAGATAGATAGATAGATAGATAGATAGATAGAAATGAGATAGAGAGATAGAGAGCGAGAGAGAGAGAGAGAGAGAAAGAGAGAGAGAGATAGAAATGATATAGATAGATAGATAGATAGATAGATAGATAGATAGATAGATAGATAGATAGATAGATAGATATGATATAGATAGATAGATAGATAGATAGATAGATAGATAGATAGATAGATAGATAGATATGATATAGATAGATAGATAGATAGATAGATAGATAGATAGATAGATAGACAGACAGACAGACAGACAGACAGACAGACAGACAGACAGACAGACAGACAGACAGACAGACAGACAGACAGATAGATAGATAGATAGATAGATGATGGAAGAGATAGATAGATAGATAGATAGATAGATAGATAGATGATAGATAGATAGATAGATAGATAGATAGATAGATAGATAGATAGATAGATAGATAGATATGAGATAGATAGATAGATAGATAGATAGATAGATAGATAGATAGATAGAAATGATATAGATAGATAGATAGATAGATAGATAGATAGATAGAAATGATATAGATAGATAGATAGATAGATAGATAGATAGATAGATAGATAGATAGATAGATAGATAGAAATGAGATAGATAGATAGATAGATAGATAGATAGATAGATAGATAGATAGATAGATAGAAATGAGATAGATAGATAGATAGATAGATAGATAGATAGATAGATAGATAGATAGATAGATAGATAGATAGATAGAAATGATATAGATAGATAGATAGATAGATAGATAGATAGATAGATAGATAGATAGATAGAAATGATATAGATAGATAGATAGATAGATAGATAGATAGATAGATAGATAGATAGATAGATAGATAGATAGAAATGAGATAGATAGATAGATAGATAGATAGATAGATAGATAGATAGATAGATAGATAGATAGATAGATAGATAGATAGATAGATAGACGATAAAGATGAAAGATAGACATATAGATAGACTGACTGACAGACACCTTGTAGGGGATATGGCCAGCATAGAAAATGGATGGATGGATGGATGGATGGATGACTCACTCACTCACTCACTCACTCAATCTATAATAGACAATGCAGTCCTAGGGTGCATCAACAGAGGGATAGTATCAAGATCACGCAAAATGCTAGTACTGCTTTATACTGCACTGGTAATACCACATTTGGAATACGGTTTACAGTTTTGGTCACTGAGATACAAAAAGGATGTTGAGACTCTAGAAAGAGTGCCGAGAAGAGAAGCAAAGATGATTAGGGGGCTGGAGGCTGAAGCATATGATGAAATGGTTGCAGGAACTAGCATGTCTATCAAAGAGAAAGACTAGGGGGTGACATGATAGCGGAGTTCCAATATTTGAGGGACTGCCACAAAGAAGAAGGGGTCAAGCTATTCTTCAAAGCACCTGAGGGTAGAACAAGAGGCAACGGATGGAAATTAGTCAAGGAGAGTCCCAAAGGTGCTTTTCATCAGGCAACTGGACTTTCTTGTTTTGTTTTTTTCCTTGAAAACTTTCACTGCTCTTCCAAGAAGCTTTTTCAGTTATTCAGCTTCTTTTGGGGGGGAAAAAACCCCAAGAAAGTCCAGCTGCTTTTGAAAAGCACCTTTGGGACAACTGTTACCAGGATGATTAAGAATCTCAATAGACATTTATCAAGGACAGAACCGACCTAAAACTAAGGAAAAATTTCCCGACCGTGAGAAAAATTAATCAGCGGAATGACTTGCCTCCAGAAGTTGTGGCTGCTCCATCACTGGAGGTTTTCAAAGAGAGACTAGACAACCATTTGTCTCCTGCTTGAGCAGGGGGTTGGACTAGAAGACCTCCAAGGTCCCTTCCAACTCTTTTAATCTGTATTCTGTATCCTTGTTTGGTTGTGACCTCTCACTTCCTTTTTCTTTCTTTGCTCTGATTCCTTTCTAGCAAGAGAAGCAGCAGACACCAAACAAAAGACCATGGGAAGGACTCCGGAAAGTCCATTCGCCCCCAGCGTGGGTCAAAAAGGAGATGGAGACTGAGGTTCAATCTCCCTTAGAACTCAAAACTGTGGAATGGGAGAAGACAGGCGCAACAATTCCCCTGGTGGGACAGGACATTATTGACCTCCAGACAGAGGTCTGAGGAGGAAGAGGAGGAGAGAAGAAAAGAATTTAAAAAAAGACTCTTTGGGTGTTTTTCCTCACCCCACTGGAAAACTAAACAAGAACAAAACACAAACAGGTTAGGCATTTTTTTTAAAAGAAGGAAGGAAGGAAGGAAGGAAGGAAGGAAGGAAGGAAGGAAGGAAGGAAGGAAGGAAGGAAGGAAGGAAGGAAGATGAACCCATGATGTGGAATTAAAATGCAGAGAACTGGAGTTATCTTGGTTATGTTCTCAGTAGACCGAGATGGGGGGAAGAACTATTCCTTTTTCGAGCACAGTAGCGGTAGGGCAACAAAACTTGAGCTTTCCTGGGTAAGAAAGAAAGGTTGGCCAAAGGGAAGGGTGGAAATTGGGGAGGGGGGGAGGAAAAATAGAAGAATTAAAACTTTTCCAAAACATTCTTAGAGGAAAAAAGGGATGAGTGAGGGTCTCTGGTGTGGATAATCACGCGAACGTCGGGAATGACAAAAAACATGGCAAGCAGAAAGAATGACGCCAACGGGAGACCAACCAGTGAGCAGATAACTGGGGGGGGGCACCAACCATTGGACGTTAATCTACTCACACTTGGCTCCTGAATCCATGAGGAACAAAAAAGAGAAAGACACCCATCGCCCTTCCACACCTCCACGTCACCAGTGGAAAAGCAGCAGAATCTCAGAACAAGAGAAGTCTCATCTTCAAATCGGACGTCTCCACCAACCTTCCATGAGCTCATTCAGAGAACAGGGTGGAGAAGGAGAACCAAGGGAGGCGGAGAAACTGTCCGCGTGAAAGATATCAATTTGGTTTCTTCTATTCCACCTCTTCAGCATCCCTAACGTCGAGTGTGGCGTTTGGACCATTAAGAATCTCCTCTTCAACAGAGTTAAAATCCGTTCCACTGGACGACGGCAACCACCACAAAACCTGCTTTGCTGGGTAAAAGGGAGGGTTTTTCAAAATAAAAAATAAAAACTGAACAACAGGAAAAAGAAAATGGTGAACGAAAAAGAACGTACGTTATCCTGTTGACTCGTGTTCCATCCTCCAAAAACTCACGGTGGGCTTTTGTTCCAAACGCTTCCGCGGATTCAGGTGGTTTTTTTCCCCCCTCCTATTTTTCATTTTCAAAAGACTACAAGGCCCTTCCCCATCTTTCAACCCATCATCCACTTTTCAAAAGCAGAAAGTTTTCAGCGAACCGACCTAGAGGAGATGGGAGAACATTTGCCTTAGACTTTGAGACAAACCGAGACAAACAAAAAACACACAGTGAGTAACGTTCACTTGGGAGAAGAAAAAATACTATTTTTTTCTTTGGTTTTTTTCCCCCCTTTTCTTCAATAAACTTGAAACCCACAAACTTTCTCTGCTTTGGTTTGTGTCATTTGAAAACCTTCCTTCCGTCCCATGGGTCTCACACGCGATGGGGAAACCAAGAACACCGAGTGTTTTTTAACCCCTGATTTTGCTTTTGGGGGGGGGGAAGCAAAAAGCATCTGACTTTACAAAAATCTTTGTAATCCCTCGGGTTGGGATTATGTAGGAGGTTGCCAATCCTTTGTGCTCCGGGCTTTGTGCTCCTGGGTAAATAATCTGATTTTGCAGATACTGAAATCTCAATGGCCTCCTTACCCTAGCACCATGTTTTCTGATGCGCCAAGAATTCAGCAAAACTCACAATTTATCCTGCCCAAAACAGTTGGCAATGGTTCTTAAGAAGGACAGCACAAGTTTAAGAATGGCTCCAGAGATGTTCAAGTTTTCCATGAGGAAAAAAAAATCAAGTTTGTGGGATTATGCCCCTGTCCAAAGAAATAGGGAACTGGAAAAGTATTGTCTCTTTCTGGCATCTGTATTAACCATGACATGGTAAGCAATATTTAAGCAAAGGAAAATAGTAATAATCAGGGTTTTTTAAATTGAAAGTCTCAGACATTTCTAAACAAAATATCAACCTCTTTTTCTCTGTGTAGAGGAAAACTGACAAATTGTACTTCCGTTTTATATCGCTTTTCAGATCATTTTCCATGTTTCATTGCTCTTCCCTCCCCCCCTCCGGTAACGGAAAGGTGGGGCATATTTTTATTCCTTTTGTTTGTTTCATTTTTGTTTGCAAACCACAATTGTGTTTTGGTTAGTCGACAATGGCTGCAATCACATCCTTCCCGAATAGATGACATGGAATTATCCTATTTTGAAAGTGTTAATGATACGTCTCGTAGCTTCATGGGAGACCCAATTCCTTCCATCTTGTCTCCATTTTTTTAAAAAAAAATGTGTTTTCTTCAACAGGAATGGTTTCATTAGTTTCTTCTGTACCAGAGAGTAGAACATGGTGCAAATTAGCAGAGTTGGAAGGAACCTTGTAGGTTGGTCTAGATCAGGGGTGTCAAACTCGATTTCATCAAGGGACATAACAGGGTTCTGTTTGACCTTGGGGGGGGCATCTGTGGTGGCCAAGTGCAAAGGCAGGACTTCCCTCAGACCCTCCCTCACTGTTCTAACTCAGCCTTAGCAGAAACAAGAAACAGATTCCTTGTCCCGAACCCCCCCCCTTTATTTATCTCCTGTGAATTAATGGCATTCACACACCAAAAAGTCCAGGCAATAATCCTTCAAAGAGTTAACTGCAGTAACAGACCTTATCCGTTGCACTACCATGCAGCACTGAGAAAGAAGCATTTCGAAGCATCAGAGTCTGCAAAGGTAAGTAAAACAGCGAGGGGGGGGGGTTCAGCTGTGCCGCGCGATTCAGATTAGCTAGAAAAGCAGGAAATCCTGCATTCTAGCTAATCTAGATCACGCGGCACAGCTGATCGTCGCACAGCTGATCGTCGGATATACCGGTTTGCCTGAACCGGTAGCATTTTTTTTTAGTACCAGTTCGGGTGAACCGGTCTGAACCGATAGCATTTCGCCTCTGCTTACATCCATTGGGGCATCCCCATGGTCACGTGATCAAAATTCAGACGCTTGGCCACTGACTCATATTGATGTTGGTGGCAGAGTCCCGGGCTCCCGTGAGAGAGGCCATCTTTTGCGACCTTCTGACAAGCAAAGTCAAGGGAGAAGCCAGATTCACTTAATTGTTCTGCCCCAGCTACGGACCGCAAAGAACACAGCACACACAAAGTCTGTACCAACCTTAGTTTTACTAATTAAGGACTACTAATGAGCTTTCTTAGTAGTCATCAAACATAAATGCAGTTTAAAGCAGTCTTTTCTGAACACCGGCTGTTAATTCAACTTCATTAACAGCCAGCACGAGTCCACAAAATAATAACTCAATGCTGAGTAAACAGTCTTGTAGATAACAGCAATCTTATGTGGTTGGCAAAATGCCCAGAAGCAATTTGCAGGAAAAATGCCAAGAGAGAGAACCAGAGCGGATCAGACGTTTTTGAAGTCAAGACACGAAGGAATATGAATGACCGTTGTTTCCTGAAAATTGACTCCTTAAATAGGCTAGGGGAGTAGCCAATTAGCCCCAAGCCTTACTCCTGAGGAGACCTCCTTCTCAGGAACCATTCCTGCCTTTTGGTAGCTCTGCGCGCCCATGCAACAGGCTCCTCCTCTTCTTCCTCTTCGCTCATTGCAGTCTCTGGAGGTTCTGAAGGCCCTGGCTGAATCCCTGCCTCTGGCACCAAGACTTCTCCAGCCTCCTCGCTGTCCGACTCTGGTGCCAGCTGCACAGGTCGCTGGCGAATCACCACACCAGCCTCCTCGCTGTCGGAATCAGCTACCAGCTGCACAGGCCTCTGACGGGCCACAACAAGCAGCCAACAATCGCTAGTCTGTGCACCACAAAAGAGCGAAGTAGTTTCACACCATCTGGCCTGCACCATACTCAGGGGAAGACAGCTCTACTGGGGGTTTTCCTCCACTGCTCCTCCGCCGATCGCCTCAAGGCAGATCCGGCACCAGTTCCAGCTCCCCACACCAGCATTTCCCACCACTGAAATGGTGGTATCTATCTATCTACTCTCAAACAATGCTTTCAAAGTGCTAGGTGGACAGGAGCTAGGGACAAGAGACGGGAACTCACCCTATCCTACGGAGCGAGAGTCGAACCGCTGGAGTGCTGGAAGTTACTCAGCCCATCCAGTGTCATTAAGCCTCTGTCATTAAGCCTCTTCATCCAAACCTTCACTCCAAACCTATTATGCCAGTCAGATGGCCACCCCAAGTGAGTTGCCAGAAAGATAACCAGAAACACATCGAAACATTTGTAAAAAGAACTTCTAGAGTTTATTCTCACCAAAATTTTCCTAAGTTAAAATTACAGATTATCCTTGACTTATGCCAGTTCATTTAGTGACCGTTCAAAGTAACAGCGGCACTGAAAAAAGTAACTAAGGGCTGCTTTTCACACTTATGACCATTGCAGTCGTGTGATCAAAATTCAGGCGCTTGGCAACTGACTCCTCATATTTATGACGGTCGCAGTGTCCCGGGGTCACGTGATCCCCTTTCGCGACCTTCTGACAAGCAAAGTCAATAGGGAAGCCAGATTCACTTAACAACCATGTGTCTCATTTACCAACTGCAGTGATTCACTTAACAACGGTGGCAAGAAAGGACATTTGTGGGCTCGATTGTGGTCATAAGTCGAGGACTGCCTTTACATTTATTTAGTATACGCAAAAGATTTATTGAAAGTATGTTTTCAGTAGATCTCATTCTTTCGGGTGGCATGAATTATATTGTTTTTCACCCCAAACAAAAGAATGACATTTGGACTGCTATTCGTTGGAAGATCTTAGAGAAGACACGTTCCTATAATAATACCTCAAATTAGTTTTCTTTGAAGTGAAAACTCAACTGACATTAAATACCATTATTACGGGATCTTCCTTTAAACTGCTGTATGAATGTTGAAGCACAATGACCCTTTAATGGATTTGCCTAACAGTGTTGATAATCTACATTTCTGTTGGAAAGTTATTTTGCATCTGGTCTATTAAAGTCGGAGTTTTGCGTAAGGAAAGTTTTAAAGATACAGGTAGCATTAGCAATAGCAAGAGCACTTAGACTTATATACCGCTTCACAGTGCTTTACAGCCCACTCTAAGTGGTTTACAGAGTCAGCCTATTGCCCCCAACAATCTGGGTCCTCATTTTACCGACCTCGGAAGGACGGAAGGCTGAATCAACCTTGAACTGGTCAGGATCGAACTCCTGGCAGTCGGCAGAATTAGTCTGCAATACTGCATTCTAATTATTGCACCACCATGGGCTTTCCTTCCTTCCTTCCTTCCTTCCTTCCTTCCTTCCTTCCTTCCTTCCTTCCTTCCTTCCTTCCTTCCTTCCTTCCTTCCTTCCTTCCTTCCTTCCTTGCACTAGCACTTAGACTTATATACTGCTTCACAGTGTTTTTACAACCCTCTCTAAGCAGTTTACAGAATCAGCCTCTTTCCCCCAACAATCTGGGTCCTCATTTTACTGACCTCAGAAAGACGGAAGGCTGAGTCAACCTTGAGCCTGGTGAGATTCGAACTGCCAAATTGCAGGCAGCCAGCAGTCAGCAGAAGTAGCCTTCAGTACTGCATTCTAACCACCATGGTCCTTTAGATTTATTATTAGAGTTGGAAGGGACCTTGTAGGTCATCTTGTCCAACCCCCTGCTCAAGCAGGAGTTCCTACACCATTTGAGACAGATGGCAGTCCAGTCCTTCCTTCCTTCCTTCCTTCCTTCCTTCCTTCCTTCCTTCCTTCCTTCCTTCCTTCCTTCCTTCCTTCCTTCCTTCCTTCCTTCCTTCCTTCCTTCCTTCCTTCTTCTAGCACTTAGACTTACATACTGCTTCACAATGCTATAGAACCCTGCAGTACTGCACTCTAACCACTGCGCCACCCCAGTAATCCTCGATTTATATAACCATTCACTTACTGACCGTTACAATGGCACTGAAAATAAGTGACTCGTGACCGGTTTTCAGACTTAATAACCGTTGCACCATTCCTCGTGGTCATGAGATCAAAATTTGGGCGCTAGGCAACCGGTGTGCATTTAGGATGGTTGTACTGCTCCGGGGTCACGTGATCACCCTTTGGGACCTTCTGGCAAGCAAAGTCAATGAGGGAAGCCAGGCTTCACTTGATTCACTTAATAACTGCAGTGATTCCCTTAACAACTCTGCCAAACAACCAGTGGAACAGAAGTTATTTATTTATTTATTTATTTTGTTATTCTTATATGCCGCCCAACTCCCGAAGGACTCAGGGTTGCCTCCAGAAGTTGTGGGTGCTGCATCACTGGAGGCTTTCGAAAAGATTCTGGGCAACCATTTGTCTGAAATGGTGTGGGGTCTCCTGCTTGAGTGGTGGGTTGGACTAGAAGATCTCCAAGGTCCCTTCCAACTCTGTTATTTTATATTCCATGTTCTGAAAATGGTCGTAAAATGGAGCAAAACTCACATGGCAACTTCCTTGCTTAGCAACGGAAATGCTGGGTGCAATTGTGGACGTGAGTCGAGAACTATCTGTTGTTCCAAGAAACTGAATGTATCTTCTCCTAGATTTGGATCCCCTATCCCATCTTTCCCCAAATCTTTTCTTTTCACCTGTCACCTGTCACTTTCAAAACCAGGAGTCCAAGGAACAGAAATGTGTTATGTGCAACTTTGCTAACCTTGGATTTTTACAGCTAATTTTCTCAGCAAATTCTCTTCGCTTTGGGGTTTTTCTTTCTTTCTTTACGTTTGCTAATTACCCCTGTACAGTTTTCAAAGCACACGAGGAAAGTGTCTTATTTCTAATAAAAGCGAAAACGTGTAAATACACACCATGCCAATTTTCTTTAAGTCTTTCTCAAAGATAGGAATGGTAAGGGGAAAAATAATCAGAATGCACCCGGTAGGTTTTACCAACCAGAAACAGGATGTTTTCTCCATGCAGGTCATTAGATAAATTAGATAGATAGATAGATAGATAGATAGATAGATAGATAGATAGATAGATAGATAGATAGATAGATAGATAGATAGATAGATAGATAGATAGATAGATAGATAGATAGATAGATAGATAGATAGATAGATAGATAGATAGATAGATAGATAGATAGATAGATAGATAGATAGATAGATAGATAGATAGATAGATAGATAGATAGATAGATCGATAGAGAGAGAGAGAGAGAGATAGATAGACAGACAGACAGACAGACAGACAGACAGACAGACAGACAGACAGATGAGAGAGTGAGAGTGAGTGAGAGAGAGAGAGAGAGAGAGAGAGAGAGAGATATGATGGGTGGATGGATGATGGACGGATAGATAGATGGATGGATAGATAGATAGATAGATAGATAGATAGATAGATAGATAGATAGATAGATAGATAGATAGATAGATAGATAGATATAGATAGATAGATGAGAGAGAGAGAGAGAGAGAGAGATGATGGGTGGATGGATGATGGATGGATGGATGGATGGAGAGAGAGAGAGAGAGAGAGAGAGAGAGAGAGAGAGAGAGAGAGAGAGAGAGAGAGAGAGAGAGAGATGGATGATGGGTGGATGGATGATGGATGGATGGATGGATGGATGGATGGATGGATGGATGGATGGATGGATGGATGGATGGATGGATAGGTAGACAGACAGACAGACAGACAGACAGACAGACAGACAGACAGACAATAAATATAAATCAGGAATTGGGAATAGTGACCATGCCTCAGTTTCCTCCTTCAGTGGGGTTTAAGCCATGCATGCAGGGATTTGACATTAGAGTTTTTAAAGAAGAGATTGGATAACCATATGTCTGGAATGGTATGGGGTCTCCTGCTTGAGAAGGGGGCTGGACTAGATGACCTCCAAGCTCCCTTCCAACTCTTCTGTTATTCTGTTAGGGGCACCTCCTCCGGTTTTGACTGTGCTGTGCGGAGCTATGCTTCAGAGGAGAATCACAGCCCCCCCCCCCCAGCCCAGGAGAGAACCAAACTAGAACTAATGAGAACTTTCCTAATGGTGAGAGCAATCGACCAATGGAACAGATTTGTTTAACGACACCATCGTTCACTGAACAAGCGCAGCGATTCCTTTAACAACTCTGCCAATCAACCAAACGGAACAGCGTGACTTCAGAAGTTATGGGTACTCCCAACGCTGGAGGTTTTTAAGAAGAGATTGGTCAGCCATTTGTCCAGAAAGGTATAGGGTTTCCTGCTCAGGCAGGGGGTTGGACTAGATGACCTCCCACATCCCTTTCCAACTCTTTTATTCTGTCAGGGCCACCTCCTCCGATTTTGGGCAAAGCTGTGATACGGTGGACAACATAAGGGTCCATCTGCACCGTTGCGTTCTGATTAAGGCAGACCAAGTGACTGGAAATAACCATCAGGCATCTGTCTCAAAAATCTGTTGGGAGAAGTTTAAAACAAGGCTGGAGATCCCCACCCCACCCCACCCCAATCCCCCCTCGGCCAACTCTGAAGGATGACCGAGAGGTTCTGAGAGGCAGATGCAGAAGGCATAAAAATGAGCAATCAAAGCGTCCAGCTGTAGCAATTTATGTAGTCATTTATTTAGAAAATTGATAGGGCTGCCCAACTCACTCCTGGTGTCACCGGGTGGCTTACAGAGATAAATCCCCAGGATGTAAGCCATGAAACCTTGACTTTCCTAGTGACAACAATCCACAACAAAATTTACCGCTTGATGGACTCCGTATCACTCCTGGGGTCCCTAGGCTCATTGGCAGAACCATCGGACATTTGGAAGCGACATTTGGAAGAGATAGGATCGCCCTATCTCTGCAGGGATGATGTTCCACAGGGAAGGAGCCACCTGTTGTTGGCTGTCCAGCAGCCAAATCAAATGAGGAGGAGCAAGCTACGGGGGAGGCAGATTCACTTAACAACCGTGTGACTAACTAAACAACTGCAGTGGTTCGCGTAATGACTGGGGCAAGAAAGGTCATTTGTGGGCTCAATTGGGGTCGTAAGTCAAAAGCTACTCATATTTGTACTGTTGCTTAGAGGAATTTCTGTGCAACACTCTTTTTTTAAAAAAATAATTTTTATTAAGTTATTTTAAAATATACAAAAAGACATAATACAAAAAAACATACAAAAAAGACATACAAAAAGACTATATATATATATATATATATATATATATATATATATATATATATATATATATATATATATATATATATATATATATATATATATATATATATATATATATATATATATATATATATAGTCTTTTTTGTATGTCTTTTTTGTATTACCAACCTAATCCGAAAAGAAACCCCCACTAAAATCCAAGACAGAGAACAAGAAAATGGCAAAGCCCTCCTCCCATACATAAAAGGCACCACAGACAGAATCAGCAAGATCCTCCACAAACACAACATCAAGACAGCATTCTGCACAAACCGAAAAATATCCACCATCCTAAGAAACCCCAAAGACAAAATTGAGTTAGAAAATCAAGGAGTATATGAAATTCCATGCACCGCCTGCCCCACCACATACATTGGACAAACCAACAGAAGAATAAGTGCACGCATTGAAGAACACAAGAACACAGTCAAAAAAGAGGAACCAACTTCTTCCCTGGTCCAACATCTTAAAGCCACAGGACATGAAATCGACTTTAAAAAGACCAGAACTATCGCCAAAACTGAACACTTTAACAACAGAATAATCAGAAGCCATCGAGATAGAAAAACGCCCACACAGCATGAATAAACGAGATGACACCTCCCGCCTACCAGCCATTTGGAAACCCGCCCTTATTGACAAACGAGTCCCCAACACAAAGAATGACACCAAACCCACACTCACGAAAACCACACAAGATGTCACCACCACACATCCATGCAATAAGCAAACCCAAACCCACACCAATGAGGCACGACCACAAACCAGAAGCCATACTACAGCTGCATCATTAGCCACTTTAAACCCCTCCAATCCATACATGAAGCAAACTGACACCCTCCATGAAGATGTGGCAGGACCACGAACCAGAAGCCAAACAGCAGCAATGCAGCTCACCAGCTCAAATGCCCCTGCAAGTCAGAGTAACCTGAGAACACCCCCAGCCAATCAGAGCACAGCTAACCCCCCAGCCAATCAGAGCACAGCCAAGCCCCCAACCAATCAGAACACACCTCCAACCAATCAGAACACAGCCAAGCTCCCATCCTATCAGTTCAAACCTCCACTGGCAGTTAAAAGGAAGAAACAGCAGCAATCTCACATTGCTCCTAGAAGCAGGAAGCAGAAGACACCAGCCTGAAGATGATGAATGAGACTTCATTGAAACGTCACCAAGACACTTCCAATTCCACGCGGGCGAAAACCCGAATACCCAAAGACATATATATATATATATATATATATATATATATATATATATATATATATATATATATATGTATGTATGTATGTATGTATGTATGTATGTATGTATGTATGTATGTATGTATGTATGTATGTATGTATATGTGTATGTGTATGTGTATGTGTATATGTGTATATGTATATGTATATATGTATATATATATATATATATATATATATATATATATATATATATATATATATATATATATATATATATATATATATATATATATATATACACACACAAATCAAACATATATATCAATATGTGATTTCATAATCAATATAATCTAGGTTGGGAAAAGTATATATATATATATATATATATATATATATATATATATATATATATATATATATATATATATATATATATATATATATATATATATATATATATATATATATATATATATATATATATATATATATATATATACACATGAAAAAAGAAAAAAAACGAGAAAAGATTACATACATTAAAATAAGAAATAGTAGTTATAAATATATATTACAGCTTTTGTGTGTCGTTATTTCGATATCTAAGTTGTTACTTTCTTAATTTATCATCAATCTATTTTAATTTGTTTATTCTATTCATCACCCTTAACATGTTAAATTTGTTTATTTTGTTTGTTTGTTTTCCATCCATTTGTACCAGTTTTCCCATATTTTGTAATATTCTGAATCTTCTTTATCCTGTAGTTTCATTGTTAGTTTACACATTTCATTCTGTGCAACACTCTTGATGCAGGTAAATATCACAGCTCCTCCACCGTCTGATCCATCCATCCATTCTCATCAATACTCTATTCTATTCTGTAGTCAATCTAGTTTACTGAAAAGAAGGACTAGGGGAGACAAGATAGCAGTATTCCAATATTTGAGGGGCTGACAGAGAGGAGGGGGTCAACTTATTTTCCAAAGCACCAGAGGGCAGAAGAAGAACAATGGATGGAAACTAATCAAGGAGAGAAGTAACCCGGAATTGAGGAGAAACTTCCTAACAGTGAGGACAATTAACCTGGTGGAACAACTTGCCACCAGAAGTTGTGGGTGCTTCATCACTGGAGGTTTTTAAGAAGAGACTGGACAGCCATGTGTCCGAACTGGTATAGGGTCTCCTGCCCAAGCAAGAGGTTGGACTAGAAGACCTCTAAGGCCCCATCCAGCTCTGTTATTCTAACACTCCTCCTCTCTCCACTCAGTTGTCCTTCTGGAGAACCCCATGACAAAGATGGTCCAAGAGGAACCAAAAGTACAGAAAAGTAAACCATTTTTCAGCCCCAACAAGTTCCAATGGAGTTCAATTGTTTCCATGGAGGCTAAAATGTATGATGGACAGTTGAAGGAGCTAGGTATGTCTAGCCTATCAAAGAGAAGGATTGGTGGGGATGGGGGGGACATGAAAACTGTCTTCCAATATCAGAGGGGCTGTCACAAAGAGGAGAGAATTGACTTATTCTCCAAAGCACCAGAGGGCAGGACAAAAATCAATGGGTGGCAAATAATCAAGGAGAGAACCAACCAGCGGTGAAATCTACTTACCTTCCCTACTGGTTTGGAAGTGCGAGATTTGTGTGTGTGCTTTTTCACCCTCTGCGCATGCGCAGAAGGCTTTGCACATGCGCAGAGTGTTAAAAAAAGAAAATGGCGGCATCAGGGCGGGTGGGCAGAGTCTCGCGCTGCCGCCGCTACCAGTTCTCCGAACCACTGGCCGCCGCCGCTACCGGTACGCCCGAACCAGGCCGAACCAGTAGCATTTCACCCCTGGAACCGACCTAGAAATAAGGAGAAATTTCCTCACTGTTGGAACAGTTAATCAATGAAATAACTTGGTTCCTGGAATTGTGGGTGCTCCATCACTGGAGGTTTTCAAAAATAGAGTGAACAACCATTTGACCAGTATAGGGTCTCCTGCTTGAGCAGGGGGTTGGACTAGAAGACCTCTAAGGTCCCTTCCAACCCTGTGGTTCTGTGTTCCCTCTCCTCCTCTCCCTTGCAGAGGCTTAACTAATCACAAACCACTTTCAAAAGTCTCCTGACAAACAGGTGAAAGACGAAATGAAACAGTGGCTTAATCTGCAGGGATGAACTCTATCAACGATCCAATTATTTTGGATTTGATGCCTTTTTTTTGTTTTCATGAGACTCGGCAATCTCCTTCAAGGGATGGAGCCTCCTTCTCTCTCTGTCCCTCGCCTGGGCAGGACCTGCCTTGAATTACAAACCAGAGTCCCATTAGCATATAAATTGAAACTATGGGTTAGCGAAGGAAGTGGACTCATTGGACGGAATAATGTGGAAGTGGAGTTGAACAGATAATCCCTTTGGAGGAGCAGCGTGTGCAAATTTCTGGGGTTGCTTCTCATCTCGCTGGAGGTGTGAATGAAACGTGGTTTTATCCGCTGGTTTCTTTTTAGATTCAGAATAACAGAAATAACCAAATTGGAAGGGACCTCCGAGGTCTTCTAGTCCAACCAGGGGTGAAATCCAATTTTTTTTTTTACTGCCGGTTCTGTGGGCGTGGCTTGGTGGGCGTGGTGTGGCTTAGTGGGCGTGGCTTGGTGGGCGTGGCAGGGGAAAGATATGCAAAATCTCTATTCCCTCCCCACACTGGGGCCATCCAGAGGTGGTATTTGCTGGCTCTCCAAACTACTCAAAATTTCCACTACCGGTTCTCCAGAACCTGCTGGATTTCACCCCTGAGTTCAACCCTCTCATCTAGCAGGAGACCTTACACCATTTCAGATAAATGTTTGTGCAATCCCTTTTATACCTCCAGTGTTTGAGCACCCACAACTTCTGGTGGCAAGTCGTTCCACTGTTTAATTGTTCTAACTGTCAGGGAAATTCCTCCTTATTTCTAGGTTGGTTCTCCTTTTGATTAGTTCCCATCCATTGCAGAGATATTTTGGAGAATATTTTATATTCATATTTTTTAAGCAAGCACCTTCCCTAAATTCTTCACTCCTCTTTCTTCCCCCTCGCAGAGTCCCTCTCTCTCCTTTTCAAAAATACATTTTTTGGGGGGGGAGGGGAAAAAAGAAAAAGGAAAAAAGTACAGAAAGAAAAGATAGAAAGGAAAATGAAAGAGAATTGCTTCTGATTTTCTTTGCTTCAAAATATGATTACAAAATTATCTTTGGCTATAAGATTGCAAAAAGCTCACCTTTTTATCTATTTTTCCCAATCATCAAAAACATAGGTCCTAAATGCATTTTTTTTCTGTTTTATGCAAAAGGTCTATAAGGGGTTTCCCATCAGCCCTAAATGTTGTTTTTTGTCTAATCAAGGACATTGATTTTGCCATCTCTGCAGGTTCCATTATCTTCACAAAACGTTTCTTGGAAATACTTTTTTTCCCCCTTTTAATCACGGGAGATGAACAAGTATCAAAGGAGAATTAAGCAAACCTTCAAGTCACCTTCAAATCAGGGTGTTAAAAATGACCCTAATAATGTAAAGACTCCCTCAAAACATAGCATCACTGATTGCAACCTAATTCTATATCAAGCTTTTAATTCTATATCAAAACCAAGCTTTTGATAATGTGCGCCATACCATATGCACCAGTGATGGGTTCTAAATCCCATCGCTACCGGTTTGCGCGCACGCTTCTGCGCATGCATGATGCTTCTGCGCATGCACAGAAGCGTCTGGGGTGAGTGGGCGGAGCCTCCCACCACCGCCGCTACCGGTTCGTAACCCACCGCTGATATGCACTAATCGAACAGATGGTAAGGATAAAGGGGAATTCAGACACAAAACAGGTTATATTGAAAACAAGAACATGGTAAGGCCACACTTGGAATCCTGCATCCAGTTTTGGTCACCACAATATAAAAAAGATGTGGAGATTCTGGAAAGAGTGCAGAGAAGAGCAACAAAGATGATTAGGGGACTGGAGGCTAAAACATATGAAGAACGGTTGCAGGAACTGGGCATGGCTAGTCTAGTGAAGAGAAGGACCAGGGGAGACATGATAGCAGTGTTCCAATATCTCAGGGGTTGCCACAAACAAGAGGGAGTCAACCTATTCTCCAAAGCACCTGAGGGCAGGACAAGAAGCAATGGGTGGAAACTAATCAAGGAGAGAAGCAAATTAGAACTAAGGAAAAATTTCCTGACAATGAGAACAATTAACCAGTGGAACAACTTGCCTCCAGAAGTTATGAATGCTCCAACACTGGAGGTTTTGAAGAAGAAATTGGACAACCATTTGCCTGGAATGGTATAGGGCAGTGATGGCGAACCTTTTTTGGTTCGTGTACCAAAAGGGGGGGGAATGTGGGGGATCACATGTGTGCGTGCCCACACTCATAATTCCATGCACCCCCGCACATGCACGCATGACCCCCCTGCTCCCAGCATGCAATGGCATGCCCATTTTTTCGCTCTCCCCAGGCTCCAGAGCCTTTCTAGGAGCCTGGGGAGGGCGAAAACGGCCTTCCCCACCCCCTCTGGAGGCTGGAAACAGCCTGTTTCCCGACTCCCAGTGGTCCCAGAAGGCCCGAAAATCAGCCGGCTGGTGCACACATGTACGCCGGACCTGAGCTCGTGTGCCCACCGATATGGCTCCGCGTGCCATTTGTGGCACCCGTGCCATAGGTTCGCCATCACGGGTATAGGGTTTCTTAATTGGGCAGGGGCTGGACTAGAAGACCTCCAAGGTCCCTTCCATCTCTGTTATTCTGTTATTGGTAATGGAAATGGCAATGTTTACTTATGGAAAGAACATTGCCAGCATTGCAACATGATGCCAGAGTCCTGAAAAGTCATAGCATTTTGGGCTACTGCCATTTTTTTCAGCAGATGGAAACATTTTGGTAATAACTCCAAGCTTTATCTAACTAATGTTTGAGGTTGGGGTGGTTATCCTGCACCCCTGAAAGATTGGCTATGTTCAGATTTTGCTTGTTTGATAGTCAAAGAATCATAAAAGTCTTTGGAGATTCTCAGTCATCCAGGTCATGGTTGTCCCACAGGTTGCTTTTTTCCAA
>JALIGW010000095.1:0-52500 GCA_023053685.1 Diadophis punctatus similis
GCAAGTTGTTCCACTGATTAAATGTTCTGTCAGGAAATTTGAGGGGCTCCTCCAAAAATGAGGGAGTCAATCTATTTTCCAAAGCACCAAAAGGCACAAGAAACAATGGATGGAAACTAACCAAAGAGAGAAGCAACCTAGGACTAAGGAGAAATTCCTAAGGGTGAGGACCAATCAACCAATGGAATAGCTTGCCTTCAGAAGTTGTGGATGCTCCATCACTAGAGCTTTCAAAAAGAGTGAGGGAACTCTACCCCAAAAGACAGTGCCAGGAACTACTCAAACAATGCAAAAAACTTAAAACAGCCATTCCCCTTTTTTAAAAAAGCGAACCCAAAGCAAACGCAGCACCTGAGAGGGAATCTAAGAGCAGCTGCTCAGGCTAATTGAAAGCCTGGGCATGCTGCCAAAAGCCATTAACCCTTCCAACTCTATTATTTTATGTTCTCTATGTTCTAAATTGAGTGCTTCATAGCTGGCTGGACCACACCTGCATTAAATTCACGGCCTGTATGATCAAGCTGCATCTTTGTCCTCTCCTGTATCTTTCCCCCAGGGAGAAATAAGAAGTAGCCAACACTGCAGCAGCTATAAAAGATCTTGGGAAACTCCAGGGAGTATCAGCTGATCACAGAAGTGTGAATAGAATAGAATAGAATAGAATAGAATAGAATAGAATAGAATAGAATAGAATAGAATAGAACAGAACAGAAACAGAACAGAACAGAACAGAACAGAACAGAACAGAACAGAATAGAATAGAATAGAATAGAATAGAATAGAATTCTTTATTGGCCAAGTGTGATTGGACACACAAATTTGGTGTCTTTGGTGTCTGTGTGATTGGACACACAAGGAATTTGTCTTTCTAATACTCTTTCTAATGAAAATGTTTGTAATCTTGTCCTTCTTCCTGAAGGGATGGAGGTTTAATCCCATCCCTAGATGGGTGATTGATGGGTTTCCTTGCCCTAATCCTGTCAGTTTCTGTTGTTTTATTGACTTGATTCAGCATGTAATTGCTGCATTCCAGCTGCAACTGTTAAGTGGAGCTATTAACTGAAGTGGGAGAGAGAGAGAGAAAGAGAGAGGGAGGGAGAGGGAGAGAGAGAGAGAGAGAAACCTATCTTGCACTTTATTTTTAACCAGTTCTCCGAACTGCATAAGCAATTTACTAACGGTTCGGGCGAACCGGTGAGATTCAGGTTGAATCCCACCTGTGGATTACCTAGGTTACCTAGCTGGTTTTCATGCCTGAAGCAAGACTAAAACCTCACAGTATCCTGATTTCTAGGCTGGCAATTTAACCATTACACTAAACTTTCTTGGTGCTGAGAGGAAACGTATAGAGCAGAAGTCTTAAAACTTAGCAACTTTAAGACTTGTGGACTTCAACTCCCAGAATTCCGCTGGCTGGAGAATTCTGGGAGTTGACGTCCACAAGTCTTAAAGTTGCTAACTTTTAAGACCTCTGTATAGAGGGAGCCGCCCCTCTCCTTTCCATTTTCAACATCAAAAGTATACCATGCCTACATAGGGAGGTTCCACCGAGAGGGCTGACCTCCGGATATTTTTCTTATCTATTCAAATTGCCTTCAAAGACCAGGAGTATTGGTCACAGAAGTAAAATATCCAACATTCTTTGCATTTTTTTTGAAGAATCTTGTTTGTTCTAAATGCCCCTCCACCAACCTTCATAAAGCCGGTTTTGTTTTCCAGTATTTGAAAGAGAAAGAAGGCGAAATGCTGGTGTCTCCAAACCAGGTGGAATGGCATGATAAATATTCATTTTTCAAGACAATAAAAGCAACTGTTGGTATTCTCCACCGGCTGTATTTTTTTTTTTGAACTTTATTGTCATTAGGGATGTAAACCCAAGGGCAACGAGATAACCTCTTTCCTGAAGCACTTCTATTTATTTCTGTAAAGTAATTTGTATAATTTATCTTAGAGATGGAAGTTTATGGTTCACTTTGAACTCCAGGTTCTTGACTCTGAGTGCAGCCTCTAAGTGATGCCATGACCCACGGAGCAAGATGAAAAAGTCACAACAGGCTTCCAGAGTTCTTGGACCTCACATTTCTATAGGTGGTTGACATCTCCAGGTTAAACATTTCCTTCGGTGGGGCCTAACAAGATCTTTCTGTGCGTTTCCATGCGGGTTCTTTGGGATTGGGCAAAGTTTAGAAATGTGGTCTCCTTTATTCTATTTATTTATTTATTTGTAGCTCACATTCATTATTTTTGCAAATAACCCAAGGGGGTGAGCGTATCCTCCTTCTATTTTCCCCATAACAACAATCCTGTGAGGTGGGTAGGGCTGAGGGAGTGCAACTGGCCCAAAGTCACCCAGTTGGCTTTCATGCCTACCGTGCGAATCACAGTCTTCCTTCCTTCCTTCCTTCCTTCCTTCCTTCCTTCCTTCCTTCCTTCCTTCCTTCCTTCCTTCTTCCTTCCTTCCTTCCTTCCTTCCCTCCCTCCCTCCCTCCCTCCCTCCCTCTTTCTTTCTTTCTTTCTTTCTTTCTTTCTTTCTTTCTTTCTTTCTTTCTCTTTCTTTTTTCTTTCTTTCTTTCTTTCTCTTTCTTTCTTTCTTTCTTTCTTTCTTTCTTTCTTTCTTTCTTCTTCTTCTTCTTTCTTTCTTTCTTCTTTCTTTTCTTTCTTTCTTTCTTTCTTTCTTTCTTTCTTTCTTTCTTTCTTTCTTTCTTTCTTTCTTTCTTTCTTTCTTTCTTTCTTTTCTTTCTTTCTTTCTTTCTTTCTTTCTTTCTTTCTTTTTTCTTTCTTTCTTTCTTTCTTTCTCTTTCTTTCTCTCTTTCTCTCTCCTTCCTACCTTGCTCCCTCCCTCCTTCCTTTCCCCTCCCTCCCTCCCTCCCTTTTTTCTTTTTTGAGGCTGAGATGACACCTTCCATATTAACTTTCAGAAGAGTTCCTCGGCTTTTCATGGTATTTGGGAGGCATAAGGTTCCCCAAAAGTAAGGGCTGTTGGCCAAGGGACTTCTGGTCTTTAACACTGGTTTTGTGGTCAAGCTGTTTTATTATCCTTCCTTCCTTTCCTTCCTTCCTTCCTTCCTTCCTTCCTTCCTTCCTTCCTTCCTTCCTTCCTTCCTTCCTTCCTTCCTTCCTTCCCTCCCTCCCTCCCTCCCTCCCTCTCTTCTCTCTCTTTCTTTCTTCACTCTCTCTCTCTGCCCACTCTCTCTTCTCTTCTCTTCTCTTCTCTTCTCTTCTCTTCTCTCTCTTCTCTCTCTTCTCTTCTCTTCTCTTCTCTTCTCTTCTCTTCTCTTCTCTTCCTCCCCCACCCCCACCCCACCCCTCCCCTTCCCCCTTCCCCTCCCCCCTCCTCCCTTCCCTGGTTGCTGAAACTGCAAGTGGCAGAGACAGATTGGGCAGGGCTTGGGAAACCTTACCTTTCACCATAATCAACTCATTCTCTCTCACACACCTTGGTTTTTTTATTCTGATACCCATCTCTTAGCCAAACAAAATATGCCATTATTTGTCTTGTTTCACACCTATGCCCACTTTCTGTTGCCTCCAGCAATCTTGCTTTTTAAATGTACTACTCTCAATATATTAAACTAATTGACAGCCAGGAGAAAAAAGTATACGTACATGGATTGATTGATTAACAAGCGCTATCAAGTTGGTGTTGACTTCACTCCATCACTGGAGGCTTTTAAGAAGAGACTGGACAGCCACTTGTCTGAAATGGTATAGTAGGTCTCCCGTTTGAGCAGAGGGCTGGACTGGAAGACCTCCAAGGTCCCTTCCAATTCTTGTTATTCCTGTTATTCTGATTCTTGGTGATCACCTAGGTAGATCTCCAGGATGATCTGTCTGCAATCTGGTCCTTTTAGATCTTCCAACAGTGTATGTATCAGAACTGTAACTAAGTTCATTCACCTTGTTCCAACACCCTTTTGTTAGTTGTCTTATTCTTCTCTTTCCTTTTACTTTTTCTATCAATAAGGGACTTCCCAAGAGAGCCGACTCTTTACATAATGCAGGATAATTTGAACCTGCTCATTTGTGTCTCAGGTGAGAACTCTGAGTTGATTTTTTTCAACAATCTATCAGTTTTTCTTAGCTATTCATGGTATTGTGAATGAAGGTAATTATACAGTTACATGTCCCAGGATAATGTTGCAGGATCCAATCTGAATCAGTCACCGGGGCCAGAGAGTTTTCTTCTTTCAAGCTTTTGGACTCGTGATGGAGCCCATCCTTGGGGAACTTCTCAATCTCCAGGATGTGTGCCATGTTCATGGTATTCTCAACAGCAGAGTAAACAAAGATGATTAGGGGACTGGAGGCTACAACATATGAAGAACGGTTGCAGGAATTGGGTATGTCTAGTTTAATGAAAAGGATTAGGGGAGAGATGATAGCAGTGTTCCAATATCTCAGGGGCTGCCACAAAGAAGAGGGAGTCAAACTATTCTCCAAAGCACCTGAGGGTAGAACAAGCAGCAATGGGTGGAAACTAATCAAGGAGAGAAGCAACCTAGAACTAAGGAGAAATTTCCTGACAGTGAGAAAATTAATCTGTGGAACAGCTTGCCTCCAGAAGTTGTGAATGCTCCAACACTGGAAGTTTTAAAGAAGATGTTGGATAACCATTTGTCTGAAATGGTGTAGGGTTTCCTGCCTAAGCAGGGGGTTGGACTAGAAGACCTCCAAGGTCCCTTCCAACTCTGTTATTCTATTCTATTCTAGTCTTCTCCAACACCAAAGTTCAAAAGGGTCAATGCTCTTTAGGCAAGAAAAATCAAATGCACAGGTACAGTATATGTGGTACCTTGCTCAACAGTAGTAACTGCAAGAGGGATCTTGGAGTCCTAGTGGACAACCATTTAAATATGAGCCAGCAGTGTGCAGCAGCAGCCAAAAAAGCCAAGACAGTTCTAAGCTGCACCAACAGAGGGATAGAATCAAGATCACGCGAAGTGTTAATACCACTTTATAATGCCTTGGTAAGATCACACTTGGAACACTGCATCCAGTTTTTTGCCACGATGTAAAAAAAAGATGTTGAGACTCTAGAAAGAGTGCAGAGAAGAGCAACAAAGATGATTAGGGGACTCGAGGATAAAACATATAAAGAACAGTTGCAGGAACTGGCTATGTCTAGTCTGATGAGAAGAAGGACTAGGGGTGACATGATAGCAGAGTTTCAATATCTGCCACAAAGAAGAGGGAGTCAAGCTATTCTCCAAAGCACCTGAAGTTGTGAATGCTGGAAGTTTTTAAGAAGAGATTGGACAACCATTTGCCTGAATTGGTATAAGGTTTCCTGCCTGAGCAGGGGTTTGGACTAGAAGACCTCCAAGATCCCTTCCAACTCTGCTACTCTATTCCTATTCCTATTCCTATTCCTGTCCTGCTTCTTCAAAGTCCAATTTTCACTTCCATAGAGTGTCACCAGGAATGATTCTGAGCTTTGTAAGTATAGATGCATCATAGCTTCTGAGTATCTTTTCCAAGGACTTCATGGCTGCTCTACCAAATGCTAATCTTTTTTTTTATTATTTTATTTTATTTTGTCAAGTATGTGTTAGTAATATACATAGATGTAGCATTGTTAATGTACATAAGATTGGTACTGATAAGAGAGAACATTAGGACAGGGACGGTAGGCATGCTGGTGCACCCCTTACTGACCTCTTAGGAATCGGGTGAGGTCAACAGTGGACAGTCTTAGGGTAAAGTTTTGGGGGTTTGGTAATGAAACCACAGAGTCAGGTAGTGAGTTCCAGGCATTTACCACTCTGTTGCTAAAGTCATATTTTCTACAGTCAAGTTTGGAGCGGTTCACTTTGAATTTGTATCTGTTATATGCTCGTGTATTGTTGTGGTTGAAGCTGAAGTAGTAATTGACAGGAAGGACATTGTAGCGGATAATTTTATGAGCTATGCTTGGGTCGTGCCGAAGGCGACGTAGTTCTAAGCTTTCTAAGCCTAGGATTTCAAGTCTGGTTACGTAAGGTATTCTGTTGTGAGTAGATGAGTGGAGGACTCTTCTTGTAAAGTATCTCTGGACACTTTCTAATGTATTTATGTCCGATATGCAGTGTGGGTTCCAGACAGATGAGCTGTATTCAAGGATTGGTCTGGTGAATGTTTTTTATGCTCTGGTTAGTAGTGTGATATTACCGGAAAAGAAGCTACGTAGGATTAGGTTAACAACTCTTGAAGCCTTTTTAGCGATGTTGTTGCAGTGGGCTTTGGCACTTAGGTTATTTGATAAGAGTATTCCAAGGTCTTTGACAGAGTGAGGGTCGTCTGTAAGGTCTTGTCTATTCAGCTTGTATTTAGTGTTCTGATTTTTTTTGCCAATGTGTAGGACAGAGCATTTCTTGGCTGCTTTTTCCTTTATTGTTGATGTTGATCCTAGAAGACAGAAACCAGTCACCACTTCACTATCTTCCTTATTAGTCCTAAGGTTGATCATACCTTTCTGATTTTAAGAAAGGATCTTCTCCACTGGCTTTATTTTAAAGCAATTTGTCCTTATCAATCGCATGAAAATGATTGGAAGTTGCAGATCCTCTCCCAATCCCCGTGCTAATACCTGTGCCATAAAGGTCCCCCCCAAATTAGTTCAATTTGGGGTAGGTATAATTTCATATCCACCCAGATTTCTTAATAACATATAGAAGTGACTTTCCATAACCACCTTCTAAGACAGTGTTTCCCAATCTTGGCAACTTGAAGATATCTGGACTTCAACTCCCAGAATTCCACAGCCAGCGAATGCTGGCTGGGGAATTCTGGGAGTTGAAGTCCAGACATCTTCAAGTTGCCAAGGTTGGGAAACACTGTTCTAAGAGTTATTTTTCTTGTCACTGAACCCTAAACTCTGGGATCACTTGATAGTCTCCTATCCCATACTAACCAGGCCTGATGCTGGTTAGTTTCCAGGACCCGGTGGTTGCTATCAGATAACTGGGCTTGTACTTCCTAAGTGTCCCATCTGCAGATGATTAAACTACCAATAAAGGAGAATATTTGTAGCTCAGGGTTGAAATGAGGGGTCCTTGGTGCCTCTGAGCTTGGTTGTTTTCTTGCAGACGTTTCATTACCCAAAGTAAGAAACATCATCAGTGCTAGACAGTTTAGCATTGATGATGTTCCCTAGTTTGGGTAATGAACGTCTGCAACAAAACAAGCAAGCTCAGATGCTTAAGCTGTATGACATTAGTAGTAACAGTGGCTCTGACTCTCCTAATTGAATAATTAACTTAATGATTTATCCTAATCACAGATGGCAATGTCAGTAAAGAGTTCACATTAGCCATTAAAAATGGTGTTCCCTGACCTATCCCCCCCTCCAGTTGGAGACTGATGGAAGAAATTAAATTAATTTAGTTAATTATTGAATGAAAAACTTACCAAATTTTGCATTACTGGAGTAAACCGATATATAAACTTTCACAAGTCGTATCCCTCTGATGTTTGCAAGCAGTTTGTCATTCCATATTAGGGAAAAGCCTAAACAAAAATGTATATATCTTTGGAAATAATGTAAAAAAAATGTATTACATTAGGGTCAAGGGCTTGCAAAAACTGGATATTAAGCAAAATTTCGAGCAAATATGCCTGTCTTTGAGAAAATGGTACACAAATGCACGTTAGTGTAAGCTTCGTTTTTTTTATTTTTAAAAAATTGAAACTAATATAAGAATGGTGCAAACGGAATTGATGAGTGAGAAAATGGTGGAAATGAGATGATCCAATTTGCAAAAACAAGAACAAAAGACCTTTATTGACAGATTGGCCCATTCACAATTCCAGATTGGATTGTTCTGCTGCTCCAGTTCTGCGCTGCCATAGTTCAGTCTGAGGATGATGGGAGGTACAGTCGGAACCACCGGTCTCAAATGTTGCTTGTCTTCGAAGCCGAGAATAGGTCAAATAGATGGCCCAGCTAAGATGTCATCCAAAATTGTGTCATTCCTGTTTCAACATGTTTTCTGTGAACAGAGGAGGGCTGATAGAACCCTGGAAAGTTCTTCATGTTACAATATCAGAGAGGAACAGTTGTCCTGTTTTGGCAAGAACATTTCAATCATTTATGAAATCAGCAGAGGCTGAAATTTAAGCGTAATCTGGTCACGGTCACTCATGCCCTAATCACCTCCCGTCTTGACTATTGCAACACGCTCTACATGGGGCTGCCCTTGGAAAGCACCAGAAACCCCAGTTGGTGCAAAATGCAGCAGCCCGCATGGTTTTGTACGGACTTCGGTGTGCACATGTATCACCTCCCTTGCGGAAGCTGCATTGGTTGGCGATTTGCTTCCGGGTGCAATTCAAGGTGCTGGTTGTCACCTTTAAAGACTTTCATGGCTTGGGACCAGGTTATCTGAGGGACCGTCTCTTGCCGGTCACATCTACCCAACCCATCAGAGCGGGGAGGCAGGGAATGTTGTGGGTCCCATCCCCTAAGGCAGGGCTCTCCAACCTTGGGCACTTTAAGACTTGCGGACTTCAATTCCCAGAAATCCTCAGCCAGCCATGGTAGCTGGGGAATTCTGGGAGTTGAAGTCCGCAAATCTTAAAGTGCCCAAGGTTGGAGAGCCCTGCCCTAAGGAGATACATCTGGCGGGACCCAGAAGAAGGGCCTTCTCTGTGGTTGCTCCCTCCCTGTGAAATATCATCCCTCCAGAAATTGGACTGGCCCCTACTCTAACACTCTTTTGGAAGGCTCTGAAGATGTAGTTTTGCCACTGGGCCTGGGGAACCCAGAGCAGGATGAAGCCCATTAAATGGCTGGTATGAATGTGTGTTGTTGCTAGGATGTGAGGGGGGTTTATTATTTTGTCATTTTTATTTTTATTTTTATTTATTTTTATTTTTATTTCTTTTATATTGTATTTTTATGTCCTGTAAGCCACCTTGAGTCGCCATGTGCAAGTAGGCAGCAATATAAATTTTCTAAATAAATAAAGAGTAGAACAGAACAGAACAGAACAGAATGTTTCATTGGCCAAGTGTGATTGGACACACAAGGAATTTGTGTTCAGTGCGTAAGCTCTCAGTGTACATAAAAGCTATAAGTGATAAATCATAGCCATCATAAAAATACATAAAATATAAGCTAACTTGTCTTTTTTAGCTGATCTTTCTGAAGATGACCATTCTTGCCTTGGATTCTTTTGGGAAGAACTGTTCATTTGGCCCAGTGGTGGGTTCCTACCAGTGCGGTCGACTCTACCGCAATGGTAGCGGCCAGCAGATGGCGCTATTTGCACGCGACAGCTCCGGTGCCATCTTCACCGATCTGTCGCGCGGCGCCATCTTTTTTGGGGGAATTTTTGGGCTGATTTTGCTTCCTGTGCATGCACGGAAGCAAAATCTTGCGAGGGGGTGCGCATGCGCATGAGATTTCGGCGGTTTTTTGCTTCCACGCATGCGCGGAAGCAAAAGCACCGAAATCGCATGCGCACGCATCCCCTCGCGAGATTTTGCTTCCACACATGCGCAGGAAGCAAAATCGCACGAGGGAGCGCATGCACTGAAATATGGCGATGCGCGCGCAGCACACCGGTAGTGCAATGAACAAGCAACCCGCCCCTGATTTGGCCAGTAAAAATCCAGATGGCCCACATGGAGCAAAGGTTGACTGCTGTGGTCCTCTTGGCAACTTGCAGTCCAGTTCTGGTAGCCCTATTTTATGGGTGACCATTTGGGAGTTGGGAGTGAAGGGTGGAGTGATAATAGGAGGTGCAACTCCTACAAGTTGCATTTATTTTATAGGCACCATTTAAAGAATTAGTTAAGCCTCCTTCAAGCTGGTCTCACCTCCAGGCAATAGAATGGACATGGTATAGATTTTTAAGGGGGAAACAATATGCTTATCTTAGCTTTCTTCCAGGATGGGTGGAAGGATGGAAGGAAGGGTGGAAGGATGGAAATGTGGAAGGATGGGAGGATAAAATAATGGAAGAATGAAAAAATGGAAGGATGGATGGAAGAATGGAAGGATAAAAAGATGGAAGGATGGAAGGGTAGAAGGTTGGAAGGATGGGAGGATAAAAGAATGGAAGGATTAAAGAATGGAAGGATGAAAGGATGGAAATGTGGAAGGATGGGAGGATAAAAGGATGGAAGGATGAAAGAATGGAAGGAAGGAAGTATGGATGGATGGAAGAATGGAAGAATGGAAGGATAAAAAGATGGAAGGAAGAGAAGGATGGAAGAGTAGAAGGGTGGGCTGGAAATGTGGAAGGATGGGAGGATAAAATAATGGAAGAATGAAAGAATGGAAGGATGGAAGGATGGATGGAAGAATGGAAGGATAAAAAGATGGAAGGATGGAAGGGTAGAAGGGTGGAAGGATGGGAGGATAAAAGAATGGAAGGATGGAAGGATGAAAGGATGGAAATGTGGAAGGATGGGAGGATAAAAGGATGGAAGAATGAAAGAATGGAAGGATAAAAAGGTGGAAGGAAGAGAAGGATGGAAGGGTAGAAGGGTGGGCTGGAAATGTGGAAGGATGGGAGGATGGGAGGATAAAAGAATGGAAGGATGAAGGAAGGATGGATGGAAGAATGAAAGGATGGAAGGATAAAAAGATGGAAGGAGGAAAGGATGGAAGGAGGAAAGGATGGAAGGAAGGACTGGCAAACACCCAAGTTTTTGGAATTTCCTTATTGCCTGAAGATTCGTTTAGCTGCTATTTTAGCAAGTTGCTGTTTAATTAACCAGCAATTTCTATTCAGCTGGTGAGGTGGGCAGTTTTAAATTCTTGGGATACGCAGTATGATTTTCATGTATTTCCTGCCTCCCAATTATCTAAAGCTGTCCCTATGATTTTCAGATATTCTGTCAATATTTGTCTCTAATAGTCAAAGAAGTTGATTTTAGGAACTCCTGCAGCCTGGTAGCTGCAGTTGATTTGTTACGGTATTATATTTTATAATATGAAATTGGGGAATTGGTTCATTGTTAATGGAACTTTAAAAACAATAATAAAGTACATGCATAAAACATTCTTCTTGTTTAGTGATGAAAGGATTGAACTCCCCTTCCTGAATCTCTTTTTTAAAAATCAATAATCTTTTTAAAAATTAAATAGTCACTGCTTTCGGTGTTGTATGAGTGCATATCTGAAGTCAAGTTACCCTTTCCACACATCTGTGAAATGTCAGAGGCTCAACTGGGCTTAAACCAAGATTAATTCATCGAGCAAATACCTGGAGCCAGTGGTTGGCTTGGACTTCAAGGCCAACAGAGATACTTACATTGTAATTCAGCCCTGGCTTAATTTTTAGCGCTGGGGAATTCCTGGGATCAATGCCAGATGAGTTTGGGGAGGTGGAGGAGAAGAAGTGCCAGTTATAAGACTAATCCCAGCATTTTATTCATTTAGACAAGAGGAGATGGAGTCCACAGCTCTGGAACATGTTGACCAACTTTGACTCGAACAGAACAGAAGGATGCCTGGTGCTTCTTTCAACTCTTTGGTTGTAGACTTGTTTTGTATTTTATCACCTGATTCCCAAAAGTTTTTGATAATTATGGATTAGTTAAACTTAGATCAATCATAGATCTTGTTTCAAATTGATGACTGTGTTGTTAAATGGTTTAGATTAATTTCATTCTATGATTTGGAGGGATCATACAATGCAGGGACGCGGTGACTCAGTGGCTAAGACGCTGAGCTTGTCGATCAGAAAGGCCGGCAGTTCGGCGGTTCGAATCCCTAGCACCGTGTAACGGAGTGAGCTCCCGTTACTTGTCCCAGCTTCTGCCAACCTAGCAGTTCGAAAGCATGTAAAAATGGAAGTAGAAAAATAGGGACCACTTTGGTGGGAAGGTAACAACGTTCCGTGTGCCTTCGGCGTTTAGTCATGCCAGCCACATGACCACGGAGACGTCTCTGCACAGCGCTGGCTCTTTGGCTTTGAAACGGAGATGAGCACGGCCCCCTAAAGTCAGGAACAACTAGCACATATGTGCGAGGGGAACCTTTACCTATGATTTGAAGGCCGCTCAATTCCAGAGGACTCTGGGTGGCTTACCCCAAAGGTACTTTTCCGAAAGGGAAATGGACTTTCTTGTTGTTGTTTTTGTTTCTTGAAAACATTTTGCTTTTCATCCAAGAAGCTTCTTGGATGCGAAATGAAACATTTTCAAACAAACAAACAAACAAACAAACAAACAACCCCCTCCCAAGAAAATCCAGCTGCCTTTTGGAAAAGCCCCTTTGGAACAAGCATGAGTTGAATGAATGAAAATCTCCACAGATATCTGGGTGGCTTACAACTCTCAATGCAAGCAACAATTAAAAAAAAAGAACATAGATTGTAGAAAAAATTCACCAATCCATGACAAATTAAAATCCCTATAAGGACTTGACACCCGCCCTACCTCAAAGACTGGAGAAAAACTGAATATCAAAGTGTAAAGGATTGGGATATCTGGGGAATTTTATTCCAGAGAGCAGGAATGGTTAATTATGGTTTCTATTGTTTGCTGGTATTGCATTCGGGTATTAAACATGCCTACTAAAACACTTTAGAATGGGAGATGAGGGACTTTATGAGACCTGGAGTCTGATCTGTGCCTGGAACAGACTGGGCTAACATACAATCTTTCAATACTGCTCAGTGCTTTTTCACAGACCCATTCCCAGTTTCATGCTGCAGGTGCTGATGGGCCACCAGAAACATACCTACTTCTAAAAGTCAAAAAGAGGGCCATGAAAATATTTACAGACCCCTCGCATTTGACGCTATAGAGCACTGCACACCAAGACAACTAGACACAAGGACAGTTTTTCCCCGAACGCCATCACTCTGCTAAACAAATAATTCCCTCACCACTGTCAAACTATTCACTAAGGCTGCATTACTATTACTATTAGTCTTCTCATCGTTCCTATCACGCATCTCCTCCCACTTCTGACTGTATGACTGTAACTTGTTGCTTGTATCCTTACGATTTATATTAATATTGTTTCCTGATTGCTTATGACAATCATTAAGTGTTGTATCTCATGATTCTTGACAAGTGTATCTTTTTTTTATGTACACTGAGAGCATATGCACCAAAGACAAATTCCTTGTGTCTCCAATCACACTTGGCCAATAAAGAATTCTATTCTATTCTATTCTATTCTATTCTATTCTATTCTATTCTATTCTATTCTATTCTATTCTATTCTATTCTATTCTATTCCATTCTTTCCCTATTCTATTCTATTCTATTCTATTCTATTCTATTCTATTCTATTCTATTCTATTCTATTCTATTCTATTCTATTCTAACCTCTGTACTGTTGCCCCAAAGATCTCACCCCAACATGGCTATGAGGCCATCAAAGCTCCATTTAAAGGAGACTTTTCTTTTCTGGCAGAAGAAGGTTGATATTGATGGCCTAGATATCCCCTATCAATTCCATGGTTTTATGACTCTACAACAGGGGTGTCGAACTCAAGGCCCGGGGGCCGGATCCAGCCCACGGGGTGCTTAGATCTGGCCCATGAGGCCACCCTAGAAACAGAGAAGGACAGGCCCGCGGTGCCTCTGCCAGCAAAAATGGAGCTTGGGAGGGCTGTGTGTGAGCTCCATTTTCGCTGGCAGAGGGTTGCAGGAAGCTGTTGCAGCTGAAAACGGAGCTCGGGAGCCCGTTATTTCTGGCAGAGCTCTCAGGCCACTACAGGCACCCCTCCCTACACAAGTGACATTGATCTGCTCCCCCTGCCCCCCGAGGTCAAACACAACCCTGATGCGGCCCTCAATTAAATCAAGTTTGACACCCTTGCTCTACAGCATTCCAACAAGAATTGAGAATCCGACCATTTCCCCTTTCTACCAATTCCGTGTTTCTATTTGAACCTCACCATATTCAGATTACTAGAGTTGGAAGGGAACTTGTAGGTCATCTAGTCCAACCCCCACCACTCAAGCAGGAGTCCCTACACCATTTCAGACAAATGGCAGTCCAATCTTTCCAATATCATTGGAAAGATGCAACCTAGAACTAAGAAATTTCCTAACATTGAGCACAATCAATCAGTGGAACGGCTTGCCTTCAGAAGTTATGGGTGCTCCATCACTGGGAAGAACTGGACAGCCACTTGTCTGGAATTGTATGGGAGCTCCTGCTTGAGCAGGGGGTTGGACTAGAAGACCTTCCAAGGTCCCTTCCAACTCTGTTATTCTATTATTCTCATCCTTTAGTCATTCTACACAAGCTCTCTCTCTCTCTCTCTCTCTCTCTCTCTGTCTCTCTCTCTCTCTCTCTCTCTCTCTCTCTCTCTCTCTCTCTCTCTCTCTCTCTCTCTCTTTCTCTCTCTCTCTCTGTCTGTCTGTCTGTCTGTCTGTCTCTCTCTCTCTCTCTCTCTTTCTCCCCCTTCTTTTCACTAAGGGTTGAGGAGCTCTTGAGGGGGAGGCTAGGAAGCCTAGTTTGAGTGGAATTATGAAGCTGCTTCCCAGATTTATTCTGTCCATCGGGCTGAGGAGAGAGAGAGATGCCAGGGACTAGCAACATCATCCAGATGTCCATCCACTTCATTCTTGGAGCACTTTCAAGGACTTAGCACAATCTCACCCTCCCCAGTTTCACATTGCCGTAATTCACAACAGCCTCTGTAGCTTTGCAGACAGGAAGGGGATGAGTCAACTGGCTTGGTAACTGGCAGTACCATGCTATTTGCTGCCCTGTTCTTGGTGAGAGTGATTTTTGATCTCCAAGGCAGCCTGTTGGCTGCCACCGCAATTCACAACTGTACAAAAAACTGACAAAGCGGTCAGTGCTTATCAGACATTTCTCAAAACACCCTTTTTGGACTTTCCTGCCCCTGTAATCTGAAATGTTTTTTTCTCTCCCCTCCAGATGGAGGGGTAATGTTTACACATCTGGCTTTGAATAATTTTTTTTTATGGGGAGTGGAGAGACTTTTTTCTTTCTTTTGCTTTCTAAAGAAGAAAAGGGAAAGATCATTTCACACCGAAGGAGTGTTTCTTGAGCATTTAAAGAGGCCCACGGAGTATTTTTAGCAATCCATGGATTAACCTACGGAGAATTTATTTTTTTGCAAATTCAACTAAGCACAGGGCCAACGTGCCCTGGATATCTCTTCTTTTTTTAGCTGTGTTCTGATGATGTGATTTCCCAGAATCTCCCAGCCAGCAAGGCTGGCTGGAGAATTCTGGGAGTTGAAGCCCATATGTCTGAAGATTGCCAAGGTTGAGAAACACTGAGATAAGGGATACCTTCACAACCCATTTGTAGTAACCAGATTTCTCTTTTTGCCCCCAGCCTTCTAGAAATCTGCAAATCCATTTTTTCCTGCTTGCAATTAAGTCCCATGGATGATAGCAATCTTCCAATACTTGAAGCAGGGGTGAAATCCAGCAGGTTCTGGCAGGTTCTGGAGAACTGGTAGCGGACATTTTGAGTAGTTCGAGAATCGGCAAATACCACCTTAATATATACAATACAAATACAAGATCTCAAATACAAATTCAATACAAATACAAATACAAGAGCTCACAATAGATACAAACTTAATGTAAACCGCTCCAGACTTGATTGCAAAAAATTCGACTTCAACAACAGAGTTGTCAATGCCTGGAACACTTTACCTGACTCAGTAGTTTCTTCCCCAAACCCCAAAAACTTCAACCTCAGATTATCTACCATCGACCTCACCCCATTCCTAAGAGGTCGGTAAGGGGCGTGCATAAGCGCACAATCGTGCCTACCGTTCCTGTCCTAATGTTCACTTATATTCTTACCTCTTTTACTCTTATTCATGCTTGTACTATTACATATATATTCAATCATGTTTTACTGTTTATACTTTGTTTATAATCATATATGCTTGACAAATAAACAAATACAAATACCACCTCTGGCTGGCCCCAGAATGAGGTAGGAATGGAGATTTTGCAATATCCTTTCCCCTGGAGTGGGGAGGGAATGGAGATTTTGCAATATCCTTCCCCTGCCACGCCCACCAAGCCACACCACACCCACCAAGCCACGCCCACAGAACCCGTAGTAAAAAAATTTGGATTTCAACATTGACTTGAAGGGATGTTAGAGGGAAAAGGGTGTCGTTTTAGTTTCCATAGCATCTGAGGGCAGGACAAGAAGCCATGGATGGAAGCTCATCAGAGAGAGATCCAACCTGGAAATAAGGAGGAATTTATTGATAGTGAGAACGATTAATCAATGGAACAGCTTGCTTCCTGGAGTTGTGGGTTCTCACTTGCTGAGTTCTCACTTGCTCATGCACGATGCTTCTGCCCATGCGCAGAAGCGTTCCGGGCGGGTGGGCGGAGCCTCCCACCGCTGCTGCTGCTACTGGTTCGCAGAACCAGGCCAAACCGGGAGCAAGCCACCGCTGCTCCAAGGTCTTTTCAGCCCTATGATTCTATGACCCCATTCTCACCCCAGAAGGAGATACTCTTAAGGTGTCCAGAGCTCAATAGGTATTAAAATAGTGTTCTTTCCTCATCTTCTGATTTTGATTTGAAACAGAGACCATAAAGACAAGGCCTAGAGGTGGAGCTCTTGCCTCACAGTCAGGAGGTTGTGAGTTTGATCCTAGGTAGAGGCCAGATGTAGGGTCTCCTGCTTGGGCAGGGGGTTGGACTAGATGACCTGCAAGGTCCATACCCCTCCAACTCTGTTAATCTGTTAAAAAGATGACCATAACGTTCATTCAGTAGAGTTTCCTGTTTGCTCAAAGGCATTTCTAACTAAATAGGAGGAAAAACTCATAATTCTACCTCTCCATCTTTGACTTGGCAAAACAACAGCCTGAAAGGATATGTTTTTGTTCAATTGTCAAAAAAGAAAAGATTTCCAGCTTCCCTAGAGGAGGTTAGGATGCCCACCAAGATAATTTTCTTGTCTATCATTAGGTAAGTTCTTTCTCCAAGAATAGCATCAAGCCAAATCATCATGTCATACACATGAGATTCATAAGGTTGGATTTGCCCGGCTCTGCTGTTAAGAGTTGATTCACATGCTCGGCTGATTCATGCACTCAGCTAATCTTGGTTATTTTAAACGTGGACTATTCTTTTCTTTTTCTTTTGATGACTCAGTGTGTAACCAGCCTGTTTGGTTAGTTTGTGGTTCAATGTTTTGTACCGACTCGGAACATGGGTTAAATTAGTAATGCCATTACACTGGTTGTGTAATACCTCTTACACAATCTGCAAGAGGTTTTCAGGGTTCCTGATGGTACAAGAGATTCCAGATGTTGGCAAGTGCAGAATGGAAGCCGAGAAATTGTGAACATATTGCTCCAGAGGTGTGATCGCTCCTTACTCTTGTCTCCTTTTAGGGAGGTGTTTAAAGCCGTCTTGTTTTCAATGGACTTTTAAAGTCCATGATGATGGTGTGGAGGAATCCATCAGTGTTGCTACTGCTTATTTATTTATTTATATGCTACTTTTATTAGTTTTATAAATATCTCAATGTGGTGAACATACCTAATACTCTTTCCTCCTCCTTTTTTCCCCACAACAACAATCTTGTGAGGTGGGTTGGACTGAGAGAGAGTGACTGGCCCAAAGTCACCCAGCTGGCTTTGATGTTTAAGATGGGACTAGAACTCACTCTCTCCTGGTGATTGGCTCAAAGCCACCCTCGTGGCTTTCATGCTTAAGGCAAAACTAGAACTCACAGTCTCCTAGTGTTTGGCCCCAAGTCACCCAGCCAACTTTCATGTCTAAAGCGGGTCTAGAATTCACCGTCTCCTGGTGATTGGCCCAAAGTTACCCTCGTAGCTTTCATGCTTAAGGCAAAACTAGAACTCACAGTCTCCTAGTTTTTGGCCCCAAGTCACCCAGCCAACTTTCATGTCTAAAGCGGGTCTAGAATTCACCGTCTCCTGGTGATTGGCCCAAAGTTACCCTCGTAGCTTTCATGCTTAAGGCAAAACTAGAACTCACAGTCTCCTAGTGTTTGGCCCCAAGTCACCCAGCCAACTTTCATGTCTAAAACAGGTCTAGAATTCACCGTCTCCTGGTGATGGGCCCAAAGTTACCCTCGTAGCTTTCATGCTTAAGGCAAAACTAGAACTCGCAGTCTCCTAGTGACTGGCCCAAAGTCACCCAGCCAACTTTCATGTCTAAAGCGGGTCTAGATTTCACTGTCTCCTGGTGATTGGCCCAAAGTTATCCTTGTGGCTTTCACGCTTAATGCAAAACTAGAACTCACAGTCTCCTAGTGTTTGGCCCAAGTCACCCAGCCAACTTTCATATCTAAAGCGGGTCTAGAATTCACCGTCTCCTGGTGATTGGCCCAAAGTTACCCTCGTAGCTTTCATGCTTAAGGCAAAACTAGAACTCACAGTCTCCTAGTTTTTGGCCCCAAGTCACCCAGCCAACTTTCATGTCTAAAGCGGGTCTAGAATTCACCGTCTCCTGGTGATTGGCCCAAAGTTACCCTCGTAGCTTTCATGCTTAAGGCAAAACTAGAACTCACAGTCTCCTAGTTTTTGGCCCCAAGTCACCCAGCCAACTTTCATGTCTAAAGCGGGTCTAGAATTCACCGTCTCCTGGTGATTGGCCCAAAGTTACCCTCGTAGCTTTCATGCTTAAGGCAAAACTAGAACTCACAGTCTCCTAGTTTTTGGCCCCAAGTCACCCAGCCAACTTTCATGTCTAAAGCGGGTCTAGAATTCACCGTCTCCTGGTGATTGGCCCAAAGTTACCCTCGTAGCTTTCATGCTTAAGGCAAAACTAGAACTCACAGTCTCCTAGTGTTTGGCCCAAGTCACCCAGCCAACTTTCATATCTAAAGCGGGTCTAGAATTCACTGTCTCCTGCCGATTGGCCCAAAGTTATCCTTGTGGCTTTCACGCTTAATGCAAAACTAGAACTCACAGTCTCCTAGTGTTTGGCCCCAAGTCACCCAGCCAACTTTCATGTCTAAAGTGGGTCTAGAATTCACTATCTCCTGGTGATTGGCCCAAAGTCACCCTTGTGGCTTTCATGCTTAAGGCAAAACTAGAACTCACAGTCTCCTAGTGTTTGGCCCCAAGTCACCCAGCCAACTTTCATGTCTAAAGCAGGTCTAGAATTCATCTTCTCCTGGTGATGGGCCCAAAGTTACCCTCGTAGTTTTCATGCTTAAGGCAAAACTAGAACTCACAGTCTCCTAGTGTTTGGCCCCAAGTCACCCAGCCAACTTTCATGTCTAAAACAGGTCTAGAATTCACCGTCTCCTGGTGATGGGCCCAAAGTTACCCTCGTAGCTTTCATGCTTAAGGCAAAACTAGAACTCGCAGTCTCCTAGTGACTGGCCCAAAGTCACCCAGCCAACTTTCATGTCTAAAGCGGGTCTAGATTTCACTGTCTCCTGGTGATTGGCCCAAAGTTACCCCCATGGCTTTCATGCTTAAGGCAAAACTAGAACTCACAGTCTCCTAGTGTTTGGCCCCAAGTCACCCAGCCAACTTTCATGTCTAAAGCGGGTCTAGAATTCACTGTCTCCTGGCGATTGGCCCAAAGTCACCCTTGTGGCTTTCATGCCTAAGGTGAGACTGGAACACACAGTTTCCTAGTAATTGGCACAAAGTTACCCAGCCAAATTTCATGTGGTGCTTATGATGTTAATGTACTTGTATTGAGTCATACCAGGTCAGTGGAATATCTCAAGCAAATAAAATAACTCAACTGCTTTAATGGCTTGTGATAATTCCATTTTCTAGTTTACTCCTGCAGGCTGCCCCAGGTCAGGTTGGGACAGCTTATAAATCTTGCAAATTCAATCAATTCAATCAACCAACTTTCAGCACTGCAATCAATCAGTTAATTCATTCCCGGGTGTTACATTCTGCACTGCCATTGTTCAATCAATCGGTCAATCAATCAATGAAAAAATGGAGACAGCCAGCCAGAAGGCTAGACTGGAATACTTCTCTTCAATACGCAAATTTATTCTGAAGGATTACAGGGCAAGGTTTTTCAAACAATATTCCACAAAACTCTGGGATTGCATGAAAACTGGTGGAGTTCCCTGAAAGATAAGGGGAGAAAGAAATCACTCAGACGCAGCCAATTTTCTGTCACTAAAGCTTCGTCTCTTGACTAGAGTTCTGGAATTTTTATTCTTTTAAACCAACAAGTTGCTTGGCCTGAAAAAGATTGAAAAGCAATGTTTTCCTATACAAAATGTCTCGCAAGCAGAAAAACAGACATATCTTGCTAAAAGACCGGGATCCTTTTTCCCATTTCACTGCTTTTTGTATTTGTGTGTGAGTGTTTCTTTTAAAAACAGTCGTATTTAGAATCCCCTCACACAGATTTTGTTTTTATAAAAGGGCATTTGATTTTTTTACTACTCTAGCAAGGTAAACGTTGAACGGCTCTCCTTTCCACTGCTTGTCATTCAGCCTCTGCTTTCCTAATTTCTCAGAGGAGAAATATTAGGACCAAATCTTTCTAAATTACAGCTCCTCCCCTGGATAGCCTATCCCATTATCCCACATTTGGTTGTATTGAGTCACGCTGACAATTTGCTAACCAAGACAGTTAAAGATTGAATAATTATATTCATACAGCAATGGATGGAAACCAGGAGTGGATTATGGGTCCCTTTGCTGCCAATTCACTCAGGGTCGCACCGTGTGCACCCGCGCCCATAGCAATAAAAAAAATAGCTTTTGCGCATGCGCGGAAGCAAAAAATTGCTGAAAGCTCACGTGTGCACATCAGGGGCGGGTTCCTAATTTTTTTACTACCACTCTGTGGGCGTGGCTTATTTTGTGGGTGTGGCTTGCCAGCCATGTGACTGGGTGGGCGTGGGCCTCGGGAGCTTGGCAGCGGCCGGAGAAGCAGAGGGCATTGCCCACCTGCAACGCAGCCCCCCGCAGCGGGAGCAGCAAGACCGCAGCAGCGGTCTTCTAGGAGGCTCCGTCCGGCCTGAATGCTTCTCCCCATTCGATGATCCTAGGCTCCTGCCGCCCGTTCCCCCTCCCCTCAGCAGCTCGAGAAGCCTCGAACGTGCGAAAATGCCTGGGATCATCACCACACGTTCATGGCTTCTCGGACTGCTGAAGGGAGGGGAACTGAGATAGGTCCTGCCGCCCATTCCCCCTCCCCTCAGCAGCTCGAGAAGCCTCGAACGTGCAAAAATGCCTGGGATCATCACCGCACGTTCGTGGCTTCTCGGACTGCTGAAGGGAGGGGAACTGAGATAGGTCCTGCTGCCCGTTCTTTCAGCGTCTCACGCGCTCCCTCAGCCATCCTCCCATGCTTGGACTCACTGTGCGGTAGGAAGGCAGCGCATGCGCAGTGCCGGAAGCTCGGCTTCTGGGCATGCGCAGAAGAAAATTAAAAAAAAATTTTTTTAAATTTTTTTTTAATGGCGGCGCCCAGGCACCAGCATCTGACCACACTGGTACTGTGACGTCACCAGCGGGCCGCTACCGGTGCTATAGAGTGGACCGCACCGGTAGGAACCCACCACTGCCGCGCATCCCCTCACAAGATTTTGCTTCCGCGCATGCGCAGGAAGCAAAAAAAGCCCAAAAATTCCAGAAAAAAGATGGCGCCACGCGACGGACCGGCGAAGATGGCACCGGAGCCGTTGCACACAAATTGCGCAATCAGCCGGCCGCTACTGGTGCGACAGAGTCGACTGCACCGGTAGGAACCCACCACTGGTATATGTATGTTAGTGGTGGGATTCAATTTTTTTTACTACTGGTTCTGTGGCCGTGGCTTGGTGGGCATGGCAGGGGAAGGATACTGTAAAAATCTCCATTCCCACCCCACTCCAGGGGAAGGTTACTGCAAAATCTCCATTTCCTCTCGATCAGCCGGGACTCGGGAGGCAGAGAATAGATGGGGGCGGGGCCAGTCAGAGGTGGTATTTACCGGTTCTCTGAAATACTCAAAATTTCCACTACTGGTTCTCCAGAACTGGTCAGAACCTGCTGAAACCCACCTCTGATGTGTGTTTGTGTATACACATACACACACACACACACATACACACACACACACACACACACACACATACATACACACACAACCTCCAACCTCACTCATAGAGGGGCTCTGAGTGGTGTACAATTCAATCAATCAATATAATTAAGAAAAACTTTTATTGTGAATAATATAAGATTTATTTTTTTTAAAAAAGTAAAACAACATTATAAAAGTGCAAAAGATGGAGAATTTCAGATTATATAAATATTACAAACAAACAAAAAATTAATATTGCAATAGAGCTGGTATAATCCACTGACATGATATGCAGTTTTTGGTAGTCTTTCGTGTCTCTGGCCTGGGGGCTTATTAATATTTATTTATTTATTTGTCACCCATGGTTCAAGATGACTTATCCTGTGTTGGGCCTCTTTGCTTCCATATTTCATATTTGTGACCATGGCAATATGTGACCTAGTTGTGCCTGGGTCAAATACAGTATTTCTGTTATACAATGGTGAATAACCAGTTTGATATTGTGGGACTTTTGAAGCCCCATCAAAGTGTACTGCAAATATATTTTTTGGCTATTTGATTCCCCATGATGGACATGAAATGAAAGGTTTATTTACCCCTAACTTTGAAAAATGGGAAAATGGGGAGATATTTCCACCCTCCAACCCAGAAGAATAGACAGAAAAAATGATGGAGCTAGCAGAGATAGCAAACTAGATTGCTTTAATTAGAGAAAAGAACATACCCATCCTTTGTTTCTACTTGCAAACTGCTTCTGGACTTTGTAGCTCGAGACAGAAAAAAAATGGACTCTTAGGTTGTGCTGATTAATATAGCTTGTTGTTCTAGAAATGGCCAGTATTTGTTAAGTTGGTAAAGTAAAAATAGAGATTATAATTTTATTTTGTACTTGGCTGCATTGAAGAAAAAAAAAGAGAAGTTGATACCTTTTTCCCCCCTGTCTCCCTGTGCCTCTACACCAGGGGTGGCCAAACTATGGTTCTTTGAGGACCTGTGGACTTCAACTCCCAGAATTCCTGAGCCAGCCATGCATGGCTGGCTCAGGAATTCTGGGAGTTGAAGTCCACAGGTCCTCAAAGAAACATAGTTTGGCCACCCCTGCTACACTCTCTTCCCCCTTTCCTCCCCGTCTTTCCTTTCCTATCACCTTTTTTCCCATCTGGAATTTGTATTTTAATAACATTCTTTTTAAAAAAGAAAAAGGTGAGAGAGGTGAAGGTTGACTCCCCACTATACATAATCCCTCCACACCCAAAGGAAGTATTCTTGCTGTTAAACAAAACTCTCTGCCAATCCTTTCCTTGCTGAAAAAGAAGAAGTATTGATCAACCCTAACAAAGGCAAAAGGAAACGGGCTAGACCTTGCAGAGATCCAGCCCCAGTGCAATTATCCAATGCAAAGTTAGTCAGCATTAACAACTCTTTAGAATACAATAGAGCTGGAGGAGACCTAGTCCAACCCACTACTCATGCAGAAGACCCTGGCCTATACCATTTCAGCCAAGTGACTGTCCAGTCTCTTGTAAAAAAAAAACTCCAGTGATGGAGCACCCATAATTTCTGAAGGCAAGCTGTTCCACTGGTTAATTGTCCTCACTGTTAGGAAGTTTCTCCTTAATTCCAGGTTGCTTCTCTCCTTAGTTTCCATCCATTGTTTCTTGTCCTGCCCTCTGGTGCTTTGTAGAATAATTTGGTCCTCCCTCTTCTTTGTGGCAGCCCCTCAAATACTGGAATGCTGCTATCATGTCACACACACCCCAGTCCTTCTTTTCTCTAGACTAGCCAAACCCAAATCCTGCAACCGTTCTTCATATGTTTTAGTCTCCAGGCCTTTGACAATCTTAGACAACAATACAATAGAGAAACATTTACAACATTCAAGGCTCAATTATGAACAGGCGCCTAATACCATCAATGTTTCTTCACATTAACAAGAGACAATGGCTCTTTGCAGAACTGCCCTTGGCTCTTCAAAATGCTTTTACCTTACAATCAGTGTTTCTCAACCTTGGCAGTTTGAAGATGTGTGGACTTCAACTCCCAGAATTCCACAGCCAGCAACGCTGGCTGGGGAATTCTGGGAGTTGAAGTCCACACATCTTCAAACTGCCAAGGTTGAGAAACACTGCTTACAATGAAACGATTCTCCTTAAACTTATCCAATGTTCCTCACATCTTCACAGGAAATCGTCGCCCTAGCAAATCCCAACCCACCGTTTGAGCTCTTTAAGAACAATCTTCCCTGCAGAGACGAATAGATTGACAATGAAAATTAAAGATAAGGAAGATTCAGAATATTATAATGTATGGATGAAGTTTTATGACTGGATAGAACATGAATGTATGTAGAAATTAAATTAGAATGATTAAAAAATGAGAAAATGGAGAATAAATGGGGGTAACCCAGATGACAAAATTAGAATTTTGAGGAGGCAGCATTAGATCAATAGCATATACCTGGATTAAAGGGTAATTTTAAATTAACTTAATTTAAATTAACTCTGGAATCAACTCCCCCCTGAGATCCGGACTACCCCCACCCTATTGGCCTTCAGAAAAGCCGTGAAGACCTGACTCTGCCGGCAAGCCTGGGGCCATTGATTGTCGATATTGGCCCTTGTAATGAAAGGATTGAATGAGTGATTTGAATGATTATTTTATACATTTTTATATTGTATTTTAATTCTGCTTTTAAATGTTTTTATATTGATGTTATTTGTATTGTTGTTAGCCGCTCAGAGTCCCTGTGGAGTTGAGCGGCATATAAATACAAGTAATAAATAAATAAATAAATAAATAAATAAATAAATAAATAAATAAATAAATAAATAAATAAATAAATAAATAAATAAATAATGGGTATAGATATGATATAAAAAATAATGAGTTTAGAAGGGACACTGACAATTTAAAGATGTATGGTGATATGTTGTCAGTCTGTTAAATATTAGAGGTATTAGGATTAGAGTCACTCAAGGAAAGGATTAGAGGGAGAAAGAGGAAATAGGAGGGGAGAGGAGAAGGAGTGGAGGGAAGTAGGAAGGGGGAGAGAAGGAGCAAGAAGGTAGATGGGAGAGGGAGATAAAGGGAGGGGAGTGTAAAGGAAAGAAGAAAAACAGACTGATAAATAACAGCACAATGTATTTGTATTTGTTTATTTGTCAAGCATATATGATTATAAGCAAAGTATAAACAGTAAAACATGATTAAATATATATGTAATAGTACAAGCATGAATAAGAGTAAAAGAGGTAAGAATATATGTGTACACTAGGACAGGAATGGTAGGCACGATTGTGCGCTTATGCACGCCCCTTAACGTAGGTGCAAAAATAGGATGTTGAATTATGATTGATTAGATAGAAATGTGTAATTATGTATGTTATTGATATATGTTAAGGTATATGCATTGGCATGTGTATGGATATTGTGGAGAAAAAAATAAAAACATTCTTTAAAAAAAGAACAATCTTCCTTTTTTCCCCCTTGCTCTTCCTGCTTGTTAAATATTTCAACAAAGCCTCTCGTATCTAAAAACATCCAGTTTTAGATTCCTGTCTAAGACTACAAAAGATGTTCAATGACGTCTGGAAGGCAGTTTGCACTCGGTTGTTCTCAAGATCTTCATGTAGGAAACAATCAAACGGAACTACAAAATCATAGAACGTTAAGTTGTCCCAGCGCATGGCAATATTGGTATGTGATAAAGAGGAATGCTGCATAAAGGCTCAAAGCTGTATTTTTTTAAAAAAACACCTTGCATTGTTACTTATCTATCTGGTTTCTAAGACCAAGAGTTATTTGTAACGCCAAGGGCCATCATCACTGCTGTTTTGTTTTAAATAAGCAGTTGGGGAAGGAGACTTAACTTCTCCAGTATCAAGGAGAAATAATAATTAGAATAATTATGTTTGACGTGTCCCCCCACCACCACACGACTTTAGTTATATCTAAATTTAATCGGTCCATCTGTTGTCAAAACATTAGCTGGAACAAAAAAATGAACATTCTAATCTAGGCAAAACCTTCCCCTTAATCACAGAAATTTTCCCCAACAAGAAGTTATTTTCTTGCATCTTAACATATCTTTTTAAACTTCATTTCATGTCTTAACATACTTATTTTGAAATAACATATAATTCGTAGTTGTCCAATCAATACCCAATTTTTAACCTTTTTCTCCAACTCAAAGCCGATTTTTGTTCATCACTTTTGATTGATTTTCTATCTTCATTTTTTTTGCTAATATCTTTGTCTTCTTTCTGTTAATTTTAAAACCAACTAATATACTGAATTATTTTAGTTTTCTCATAATAGTTCAAGCTCCTTTAATGGGTCTTTCCAAACCAGCACCAAATTATCTGCAAAAATTCTCAACTGGTAAGGCTCTTTATTATAAATATATTTTTAATATTTTTACACATATTGTTCTCTCGGCTTATGACTCTATTCAAAGAAACATAATAAACAGAAGGGGAGACAGTGAGCAACTTTGGCTTGCTGCTTTTTGTATCTCAAAAGGTTTTGTTACATCTCCATTAACATTAATTTGCACTTTAAGTGAGGTATAAATTGACTACCCATTTTATAAAATCCTTCCCCAAATTCATACCTTCCAAGACTTTAAAGAAAAAAAGACCAATTTAAATTGTCAAATGCTTTCTCAGCCTCTAAAAAAATGAAGCTTGTTTTCCATTATGCTGTTCTAAGTATTTTACATCATTCAAATGCCATATTTCCTAAAATTTATAAACTTTTTTTGAAATTTGTAAGAAGAACTAAAATTTGGCTATTTTTTATTTTAGTTAAAATATACAGTTGGAAAAATGGGAGAATATGTGGATGAAAGCTCTGAAATTTACATTATGTTATAATCCTAAAGATTATTTTTATAAACTGATGTCTTGTTGGTATTTGTTCCTGGCAAATTTGTTTACAAAGTATAAGGGTACTTTGAATTTATGCTAGAATTGTGGGCCATAAGAGGTTGCCTTGTTTTCTTTTTTCTTTTTAAAAACAGATTGTTATCATGCTTGATGGATGTGGAAAAAAGCTAAAAAACATTGGATTCAAATAAATTACATTAATTCAGAAGATTTTAAAGATTAATATACAACTGAAGTCAGAGGCGTTTCTAAATGAGAAAAAGTTGGAAAAAGCCATAAAACTTTTTTTTTCTTTCTTTCTTTCTTTCTTTCTTTCTTTCTTTCTTTCTTTCTTTCTTTCTTTCTTTCTTTCTTTCTTTCTTTCTTTCTTTCTTTCTTTCTTTTTTCTTTTTTCTTTCTTTCTTTCTTTCTTTCTTTCTTTCTTTCTTTCTTTCTTTCTTTCCTTCCTTCCTTTCTCTCCTTCCTTCCTTCCTTCCTTTCTTTCTTTCTAGTGAGACTTTTATAGGCACAAGAGTGGGTAAGATCTGACATTACAGTCCTTCAGTTATGACAACTGAAACCAGAATGCTAAGTAAAGTGTATGCTATTGTAAGTGAATCACACCTAGTTTTATGACCTTTCTGCCATGATTGTTAAGTGAATCACTGCAGATAAGTGAACCATGAGTTTGTTAAGTGAATTTGGCTTCCCCTATCGACTTTGCTTGTCGGAAGTCAGCTGGAAAAGTCACAAATGGGGATCATGTGACGCTACAGGATGCTACAACCGTTGTAAATGCAGGGTGGTTGCCAAGCATCCAAATTTTGATCACATGGTTGTGCGGATGCTGTGATAGTCATAAGTGTGAGGAACAGTTGTAAGTGACTTTTTTGAGGGCCACTGTAATTTCAAATGGTCACTAAATGAATGGTTGTAATGTGAGGATTACCTGGACCACAATGGAAGAACAGATGGTGAAGAGGATGGAAACGTTACAGAGGGTGGTGAGCACAGCACAAAACATTGTGGGCTGTCCCCTGATACCACTAGGCGAGATCGCTAGGGCTCGCTGCCTTAGAAGAGTGAGGAAAATCCTCAGGGATGACTCACACCCTGGTCAACACTTCTTTACCCTTCTACCATCCGGAAGGAGATATAGAAGCATAGCCAGCCGCACAAAGAGGCTGAAGAATAGTTTTTATCTGTGGGCTGTCAGACTTCTGAATGCGAAATAACATCATAACTATGTAGTACGATGGACTTGCAGGGCCGGCACAACATGTAACATGTTCACACTGGTGCAATAGGACTCGGTGTTGTTAATATGTGTTATTGGGTTAGGGGTTTTCTGTCTTCACTGTGAGTTGTATTGTGTTGGGGGGGTGCACTGACGGAGCTCAACCAATCTCATTGTGTTGCATATGTTGTGCAGTGACAATAAAGGTTTGAATTGAATTGAACTGAACTTGCTGAGATGGTTAAACTGACAGCTTTGATCAGAGAAAAGGCACTAATCGAAGTTTAATGCCGATTGGAAAGCCCTTGGAGTTTCTGCACAAAGCAGAACAAAGTGAACTTATGATACATGCTTTTGATGACTAGATATGTCGGTGTGGGGGCAAGGGCTTGAACTTTCAACTGGGTGGTGAAACTCGGAGGACTTCAGATTCGGGTTTCACCCAGATGTACCAACATGGCTCTGATAATAAATTGGGACTTTGAGGAATACTTTGACTCGGACTCTGATTTAATTTTGGATGCTATTTGGAACCCTGACACTAGGAGGAACTAGAACTCACAGTCTCCTGGTGATTGGCCTAAAGTCACCCAGCTGGCTTTCATGTCTAAGGAGGGACTAGAACTCACAGTCTCCTGGTGATTGGCCTAAAGCAGTGGTGATTGGTCTAAAATCACCCAGTCAGCTTTCATGCCTAAGGCAGCACTGGAACTCCCAGTATCCTGCTTTCTAGCCTAGTACCTTAATCCCTAGACCAGGGGTAGGCAAAGTTGGCTCTTCTATGACTCGGGGACTTCAACTCCCAGAATTCCTGAGCTAGCATGATTGGCTCAGGAATTTTGGGAGTTGAAGTCCACAAGTCATAGAAGAGCCAACTTTGCCTACCCCTGCCCTAGACCAAACTGGCTCTCTAGTAATGGAATGGCCTGATTCAGGAAATATGCCTTTTGACCAACATTTCTTTTTTCATAAAAAATAACCTCCCATGTGACGTGTTTCCATTTTTGAGGCCTTCATCAAAACGGTCTATATTATTTTAAATCGATGCATTACTGGCAGGCCTCCCCACTCCCCTCCCCAGTTAGAGAGGCAGGCAAAATCAAGGCACACATTCCCATGGAAGTTTCCACCTGAGAGCCACACCTGTCTGCAATCCGTGTTGCGTTGAGCTGAGATTATCGGTATGGCGAAAGAGGGAGTCATTTCTCAGCAATTTTTGCACCACAGATTTTGTTTTGTTTCCCTTTCTGACGCAGAAGCCAAACAGAGTTATCTCAGCCCCTGTTGGTGCCTGTTTGCTTCTATCTGCTCGGGAATTGAGACCAAGTAAAAGCCAGGGTGACCTAAGATTTTCAGGTACACAACGTAGGACCACAATTGAGCCCAACATTCCATTACCGCCCCACTACCATTTTATGTGTGCTACAAATTCATGTAAACAGAGGTAGGGTTTTGATCACATGGAGGATTTTTGTTTGACACCCCTTCTTCTGCAGACCCCTTTGTGTCCAATCTACCCTCCAAAAAGTAGATTGTGGTTGTTAGGAATACTGTACAATGCAAGAAAGAAATATTATGCATAGCATCTGCAGACTTTGGAAGAAAGGTGAGCTATCAATTAATCAAGCAACCAATTATACTTCAGAGCTTGGAAATAAAATGTGGGTGGGGAATTCTGGGAGTTGAAGTCCACCCATCTGGAATAGAATGGAATGGAGTGGAGTGGAGTGGAGTGAAGTGGAGAAGTGGAATGGAATGGAATGGAATCGGGTGGCTTCTAACTTACCTCGCTGCCGGTTCACTTCCTCCCGCGCCACGTGGACGCACGCATGCAAAGCGTGCACATGTGCAGTTGCAAAAAATCCCAAAAAATAAAAAAGAAGCCAAAAACAAGATGGCGATGCATGCACAGTGCCGGAAACTCAGCTTTTGCACATGCACAGAAGAAAAAAAAAACCCGGAAAAAATCCCCCCCCCCAAAATTCATTTTTTTAAAAAAAAGATGGCGGTGCCCATGGACCGGCACCAAACGAATCGGTTCCATAATGTCATCATGACATCAACAGCGGGTTAGTACCGGTTCGCGCAAACTGGTCTGAACCAGGAGGAACCTACTCTGGAATAGAATAGAATAGAATAGAATAGAATAGAATAGAATAGAATAGAATAGAATAGAATAGAATAGAATAGAATGCAGAATGGAATAGAATAGAATAGAATAGAATAGAATAGAATAGAATAGAATAGAATAGAATAGAATAGAATAGAATGCAGAATGGAATAGAATAGAATAGAATAGAATAGAAAACGGAATAGAAGAGAAGAGAAGAGAAGAGAAGAGAAGAGAAGAGAAGAGAAGAGAAGAGAAGAGAAGAGAAGAGAATAGAGAATGGCATGGCATGGCATGGCATGGCATAGAATAGAATAGAATAGAATAGAATAGAATAGAATAGAATAGAATAGAATAGAATAGAATAGAATAGAAAACGGAATAGAAGAGAAGAGAAGAGAAGAGAAGAGAAGAGAAGAGAAGAGAAGAGAAGAGAAGAGAAGAGAAGAGAAGAGAAGAGAAGAGAAGAGAAGAGAATAGAGAATGGCATGGCATGGCATGGCATGGCATGGCATGGCATAGAATAGAATAGAATAGAATAGAATAGAATAGAATAGAATAGAATAGAATAGAATAGAATAGAATTCTTGATTGGCCAAGTGTGATTGGACACACAAGGAATTTGTCTTTGGTGCATAAGTTCTTGGTGTACACACATACAACATCAAAGTGATAGGTCATAGATCATAAATCATACTTGCAATCATAAAATACAAACACATGATAAATTATAAGATACCAATAGGAAGTAAAAAAGATGAAAAGATGAGAAATGAGAAGATGAGAAAGATGATAATAGAAATACAGCCCGACTACATGGAAAAAAATTGCTAGGCCTAAGACAATGCTGTGGGAATTAAGTGTTCAGCAGAGCGGTGGTATGATGGTGGGTGGGTGGGGAATTGTCTTTGAATCCAGTTGTTTTGGCATGCAATGAGTCGCCAAGTTTGAAAAACACCGATCTAGAATGATCTTTCCGTTACAATCAAATCCTTTTTTTGCATTCTTCTCTTTGGAAATAATAGGGCTGAGGTCTTTTTCATAGGCAGCAACTTGATGTTTCAAGCGCCTAGTCCAGGGGTGTCAAACTCAAAGCCCGGGGCCCGAATCTGTCCCACAGGTTACTTAGATCTGGCCCGGGGGAGCTGCCCTGGAAACAGTGAAGGACTGGCCCACGGTGCTTCTGCCAGTGAAAATGGGCTCAGGAGCTCCGTTTTCGGTTGCCACAGCCTCCTCCGCCAATGAAGACGGAGAGCTCCATTTTCACTGGCAGAGGGTTGCAGGAGGCCATGGCAGCCAAAAACAGAGCTCGGGAGCCCATTTTCACTGACAGAGCCCTCGGGCCGCCACAGGCGCCCCCAACACGAGTGACGTCAAACTGGCCACGCCTACCCTGGCCACGCCCACCCCGGCCCCCGGAGGTCAAACACAACGCTGATGCAGCCCTCAATGAAATTGAGTTTGACACCCTTGGCCTAGTCTATAACGTAAATATCTTTTTGGTCTCACTGCTGTCCGATGACAGCACTGTTGCAGTCGAGTTTTCATACTGCTGCTGTCAGTAATCTGCCAGTTAATAACGTCGGAGGATCAGCCTGGATCGTTTCAGTTTAGGCAATAAGTTGTTCTGCTTACAATAACAAACAAGAAGTCGGAATCCTTGCCATCATCTTCATCATCATGCATGCTCTCTAGATAAAAATAATCCAACATAAACATTCTCCAAATGAAACTGAAATGTTTTGCAATACATCAGCTGTCAACTGATGTATTAATTTTTAGCAGATGAGTTCATCTTACAGTTGGAAATGGTGAACGGTAATACTATTTATTTATTTACTTGAATATATGTGTGTGTGTGCGCGCGTGCGTGCATGTGCACATGGTGCGTGATACGCATATGTATACACACACACACACACACACACACACACACACACACACACACACACACACAGAGTATATATACCATTTCTTATTAAACTCTTCATGTATTTATTTCAAACATAGGTTCACCATTCAATTCCAGAATAGCAGAATAAACAAATTTGGAAAGGGACTTTGGAGGTTTTCTAGTCCAACCTACTTCTCAAGCAGGAAATCCTATATCATTTCAGACAAATGGTTGTCCAATCTCTTCTTAAGAAAACTTCCAAGTGCTGCAGTGTTTCCCCCCCCCCCCAGTGAGTCCAGTCTATGAGAGCTAAATAGCTTGAAATAGATCTATACTAGCCTCCCTTTATTTTTTTGTTGGTAAATACAAATTCAACACAAAAATTCCAGTGCTGGAGCACCCACAATTTCAGGAGGCAAGCTGTTTCGCTGATTCATTATTCTCACTGATACGGTAGGAAATTTCTCCTTAATTTTTGGTCGGATTTCTCTTTGATAATCTTGTACCCCTTACTTCTTCTCTTGCCTTGAGGTGCTTTGGAGAATAGGTTGTCTTCCTCTTTTTTGTGGCAACCCCTTCGATATTGGAACACTGCAATCATGTCACCCCTAGTCCTTCTTTTCATTTTTAGCCCTTCTTTCATTTTTAGTCCTACTAGTACCACTCTATAAAGCCTTGGTCAGACCACACCTAGAGTACTGCATCCAGTTTTGGTCACCACACTACAAAAAAGACATTGAAACCCTAGAGAAAGTGCAGACGAGAGCAACCAGGATGATAAAGGGTCTGGAAAATAAAACATACAAAGAGCGGTTGCAGGAACTGAGCTTGGCCAGTCTGGCGAAGAGAAGGACCAGGGGTGACATGATAGCAGTGTTTCAATACTTGAGGGGCTGCCACAGAGAGGAGGGGGTCAGGCTGTTCTCTATGGCACCAGAAAGCCAGACAAGGAATAACGGATGGAAGCTGACCAAGGAGAGATTCAACCTGGAAGTGAGGAGAAACTTTTTGACAGTGAGAGCGATCAACCAGTGGAACAGCTTGCCAGCGGAGGTTGTGAGAGCCCCAACACTTGCGACCTTCAAGGAGAGACTGGACTGCCATCTGTCTCAAATGGTGTAGGAACTCCTGCTTGAGCAGGGGGTTGGACTAGATGACCTGCAAGGTCCCTTCCAACTCTAATAATAAATCTAAATCTAAATCTTTTTATTTCAGGGCAGCTTACAGCCAAAGGACAAAATGGATGACCTGTTATCAATAGAGGGGTTGAGGTTCTAGAAAGAGTGCAGAGAAGGGCAAGAAAAATGATGAGTGTGTTTGTGGGTCTGGAGGCTAAATCGTATGAGGAACGACTAAGTACCGTATTTATCAGACTATAAGATGCACCAGTGTATAAGATGCACCAAGATTTCGAACAGGTAAGTAAAGTAAGTAAGTAAGTAAGTCCCCGGTCCCAAGGAGCACTCTGCAGGCCTCCCAAACTCTCTGTGCGCCGTTTTTTGCAAAAACAGGCCCATTTTTCACTGATTTTTGGGAAAACCGGAGTGTGCAGAGAGTTTGGGAAGGCTGCAGAGTGCTTCTGGGGGCTGGGGGAAGTCAAAAACGTTTTTGCCTTCCCCCAGCCCCCAGGAGCACTCTGAAAACCTCTGCTCACCCTGTTTTTGCGAAAAAACGGGCCCATTTTTCACAAAAATGGGACATGGGGGCAGGGCTTCAGGAAGCCAAAAATGGCTGTGTTCAGTTTATAAGACACACCAACATTTCCACCCTCTTTTAGGGGGAAAAAAGGTGTGTCTTATATTTTGAAAAATACGGTATATTTCTCCTAACAAAAGGATGGTTTAAGGGAGACCTGATAACAGTCTTCCAATACTTCAAGGGCTGCCGGAGGGAAAAGGCCATTGATTTATTCCCTAGAGTACCTGAGGGAAGGACAAGAACCCTGAGGGAGATCAAACCTGCAACTAAGGAGGAATTTCCTGACAGTGGGAAGGATGAATGAGTGGGACAGCTTGCCTCTAGGTAGGAGATGTGGGTGCTCCATTGCCGGAGGCTTTTAAGAAAAGATCAGACAACCATTTGTCCAGGATGGTCTGAAGACTCCTGCCTTGGGCAGAAGGTTGGGCTAGGAGACCTCCAAAAGTCCCTTCCAGCCCTAGGAGTCTTTTAAGCTTGAATTGGTTTACAATAACCTTCAACCTAAGCAAACACAGAAAACAAATGTTGTAATGGATTGCATGGTGAACTTTCCCAGGAATTGTACAAGACAATGCAATGAAAGGCGATCACCACTGAATTAAATAGAATAGAGCTGGAAGGGACCTTGGAGGTCTTCTAGTCCAGCCCCCTGCTCAAGCCTATACACCATTTCAGACAAGTGACTGTCCAGTCTCTTCTTAGAAATCTTCAGTGATGAAGCACCCATGATTTCTGAAGGCAAGCTGTTTCACTGGTTTATTGTCCTCACTGTTGGAAAGTTTCTCCTTAATTCCAGGTTGCTTCTCTCTTTTGTTAGTTGTTTCTTGTCCTGCCCTCTGGTGCTTTGTAGAATAATTTACAGATTAACAGAGTTGGAAGAGACCTTGTAGGTCATCTAGTCCAACCCCCCCACCCAAGCAGGAGACCTTACACCATTTCTGACAAATGGCAGTCCAATCTCTTCTTGATAGTCTCAAGTGATGAAGATCCCACAACTTCTGAAGCCAAGCTGTTCCATTGGTTGATTGTTTTCACTGCCAGAAAATTTCTCCTTATTTCTAGGTTGAATCTCTCCTTGTTCAGTTTCCATCCATTATTCCTTGTCTGGCCTTCGGGTGCTTCGGAAAATAGCTTGACCCCCTCTTCTTTGTGGCAGCTCCTCAAATATTGGAACACTGCTATCATGTCACCCCTAATTCTTCTTTTCTTTAGACTAGCCAAACCCAAATTCTGCAGCTGTTCATATGTTGTAGTCTCCAGGCCTTTGATCATCCTAGTTGCTCTTTAACAGAGTAACAGAGTTGGAAGGCACCTTGGAGGTCATCTAGTCCAACCCCCTGCTCACACAGGAGACCTATACTAGGGATTTGAACCGCTGAACTGCCGACCTTTCTGAGCGACAAGTCTTCTCTGAACTTTTTCCAGAGTTCATGTCAAAAGAGCACCCCACTCCACCAAGTAGTGGTGAGGATTTCATCAAAAACAATACTTACAGGTAGTACTTTAAATGCATGGGTGAGATGTTCTACTTGAAAGATGGGATACAAGTGGTCCTTGACTTACAACCATTCATTTAGTGACCATTCAAAGTTACAACAGCACTGAAAAAAAATGACTTATGACCCTTTTTTCACATGACTGTTGCAGCATCCATGGTCACATGATCAAAATTCAGATGCTTGGCAACTGGCTCATATTTATGACGGTCACAATGTCCCGGGGTCATGTGATCAACCTTTTGTAACCTTCTGACAAGCAAAGTCAATGGGGAAGCCAGATTCACTTAACAACCAGGTTACTAACTTAACAAATGCAACAATTTGCTTAACAATGGTGGCAAGAAAAGTCGTAAAATGGGGCATGCTCACTTAAGAAATGTTTCACTTAGCAACATAAATTTTGGGCTCAGTTGTGGACATAAGGATTACCTGAATTTGAAAGCCCTCTTTCATCAAACTGAATGACAACTGAGGAAAAAGAAATTCAGGAAGTCTTTTCTGAATGATCCTAAAATAAGCAAACATGCCTGTCATTTTATTTTAATAGAATAGAATAGAGCTGGAAGGGACCTTAGAAGTCTTCTAGTCCAGCCCCCTGCTCAAGCAGGAGAACCTATACCAGCGGTGGCGAACCTTTTTCTCTCGGCGTGCCAAAAATAGGCGCGCGCACACCCACCAGCGCTCCCGCGTGCCACTACCCAAAATGCAATGCGCACCCCCCCCTGCGCATGTGCACCCACACCTACATGCACGCGCCTGCACCACGCACGCGCCCGCACCGCGCATGCGCACATCTACTGCGCACGTGTAACCGCCCCCTCCTCCTCCTGCTCCAAGCCTCGCACTCCGGGCACAAGCCGGAACATGAGGCTGACAGCAGAAGGAGGAGGGAGCGGTTACGCGAGCCGCCCAGCCTGCGAAACCGCCCCCTTCTCCTGCTCCAAGCCTCGCACTCCGGGCACCAGCCGGAACGTGATGCTGGCAGGAGAAGGAGAAGGGGGCGGTTTCGCAGGCTGGGCGGCTCGCGTAACCGCCCCCTTCTCCTTCTCCTGCCAGCATCGCGTTCCGGCTGGTGCCCGGAGTGCAAGGCTTGGAGCAGGAGAAGGGGGCGGTTTCGCAGGCTGGGCGGCTCGCGTAACCGCTCCCTTCTCCTGCTCCTGCCAGCATCGCGTTCCGGCTGGTGCCCGGAGTGCGAGGCTTGGAGCAGGAGAAGGGAGCGGTTACGCGAGCCGCCCAGCCTGCGAAACCGCCCCCTTCTCCTGCTCCAAGCCTCGCACTCCGGGCACCAGCCGGAACGCGATGCTGGCAGGAGAAGGAGAAGGGGGCGGTTTCGCAGGCTGGGCGGCTCGCGTAACCGCCCCCTTCTCCTGCTCCAAGCCTCACACTCCGGGCACCAGCCGGAACGCGATGCTGGCAGGAGAAGGAGGAGGGAGCGGTTACGCGAGCCGCCCAGCCTGCGAAACCGCCCCCTTCTCCTTCTCCTGCCAGCATCACGTTCCGGCTGGTGCCCGGAGTGCGAGGCTTGGAGCAGGAGAAGGGAGCGGTTACGCGAGCCGCCCAGCCTGCGAAACCGCCCCTCCTCCTTCTGCTTCGGGTAGCTCTAGCAGCTCTGCGCATGCGCGCCAGAAACCCGGAAGTAGAATGTGCCGGACCCGTGGCGTGCCAGCCGAAATGGCTCCGCGTGCCACCTGTGGCACGTGTGCCATAGGTTCGCCACCACGGACCTATACCATCTCAGACAAGTGACTGTCCAGTCTCTTCTTAAAAACTTTCAGTGATGAAGCACCCACAATGTCTGAAGGCAACTTTTATTCCACTGGTTAATTGTCCTCACTGTCTGGAAGTTTCTCCTTAATTCTAGGTTGCTTCTCTCCTTGATTAGTTTCCAACCATTGTTTCTTGTCCTGCCATCAGGTGCTTTGTAGAATAATTTGACCCACTTTTCTTTGTGGCAGCCCCTCAAATACTGGAATACTGCTATCATGTCACCCCTAATTCTTCTTTTCTTTAGACCCAAAACCTGCAGCCGTTCTTCATATGGTTTAGTCTCCAGGCCTTTGATCAACTTAGTTGCTCTTCTCTGAACTTTTGCCAAAGAGTCAACATCTTTTTTTGTAGTATGGTGACCAAAATTGGTTGCAGGTGTGGTCTTGCTAGGGTTTTGTAAAGCGGCACTACTACTCCACGTGATTTTGATTTATACAACCCAGGATTGTATTAGCTTTTTTTGGCTGCTGCTGCACATTGCTGGCTCATATTCAAATGATCACCCACTAGGACTCCAAGGTCCCTCTCCCAGTTACTGTTTTTTGAGCCAGGTCTCACCTAATCTGTATTTATACCTTTGATTTTTCTTGCCTAAATGTAAAACTTTGCTTTCCTCCACATTAAAATTCATTTTGTTGGATAGGGCCCATTGTTGAGATGGAACTCAAAGACACTTGCTTCTTTCTTGACAAATGTATCTTTTCTTTTATGTACACTGAGAGCATATGCACCAAAGACAAATTCCTTGTGTGTCCAATCACACTTGGCCAATAAAGAATTCTATTCTATTCTATTCTATTCTATTCTATTCTATTCTATTCTATTCTATTCTATTCTATTCTATTCTATTCTATTCCATTCCATTCCATTCCATTCTATTCTATTCTATTCTATTCCTTGGCATTGGGTCTGCTTTTCCATCCACTTTTTTCTTTTGTAATTTTGGGTCTCACCTGTCTATTTACTAGCCATCTGGGACTTCTGCTCCCCATCAAGCAGAACCAAATCTCATAACAACTCTGAGTATCAGGTTGTACATATGTGTATCTATGAGTCAGTGTTGACTCCTGGCAACTGCCTAGATAAGTCCCTTCAGTTTTCTTGGCAAGATTTTGGAAGGGGTTGGCCCTTGCCTTCTTCTTCCTAAGACTGAGAAAGGGAGGAACTGGAGAGAAGGAATCTTAGTGGACAGTCATTTAAATATGAGCCAGCAGTGTGCTGCAGCTGCCAAAAAAAAGTCAATGCAATCCTAGGCTGCATCAACAGAGGGATAGAATCAAGATCATGAAAAGCGTTAGTAGTACTATTGTATAAATGTCTTGGTAACACCACACTCGAAATACTGCATACAGTTTTGGCCAGCACAATATAAATAAGCTGCTGAGACACTGGAAAGAGTGCAGAGAAGAGCAACAGAGGTGATTAGGGGCAGGAGTGGTATTCACTTATTTTCCCTACCCGTTCGCAAATGTGAGCGCGCAGTGAGAGGGGAAAGGGGAAAGAAAAGTGAGGAAAGGTAGGGGAAAGAAAAGAAAAAGAAGCATTGACTTCTGACTCTCTCTGTTGCAGTAGAACAGTGCTTCTCAATTATTTTCTGTTACGCCCCCCCTAGGAAGAAGTAAACATTTTGCGGCCTCCCCAACTCTCTGATCTGGGCCCCAATGAAATTTTAGTGTTAATATTTATTATTTTACTTATTATAAGCTGCAAGCAAACTATTGGCTGGGGAAGGCTGCGCTACCCACTTACCTGGGAGTAAGTCACACTGAACTCAGTGGAGCCTGTTTTCGGTTAGGCAGGCCTAGGCTACCGTGATTAGGGCCCTCTTTTGACACGGGGCCAGACCAGCTTAATCAAGCCGATGTTTTGGGGTCGCCGGCCTGGCCCATAAGCACCGCCTCTGCCGGGCACTCACAGCGAATGGTGTGGAAGGAGGCTTTAGGGTGCCATTCGAAGCTTTCGCCCAGCTGCAGAGGATGCTCCTCCTTGTCCAGCACCAGGTTCGCCACGCCGTTCATGGCTACTGCAGCACCCGCCGAGAACAACAAGAACCCACGCAGCCACCCCGCCCCGCCTGGGCGCCTTCTCTTCTAGGCTCGGAGCAGCTTGCAACTGGGAAAACACTCCCCATCCAGGGGAATCAATCAAGAGGGACCACACATGTTCCCCGGGGTCACACATGCCCCCTTCCATTGCTCTGCGCCCCCCAGGGGAGCTCCCCCCACTATTTGAGAAACACTGCAGTAGAATAAGGCATTAGCATCACAACTTTTTGCTTTTCCATAATAGTTTGAACAAGTCATTTCTATAAAGATCTATCAGTCTAATCTGTAAAACCCAAAGTCAGAGTTTCATTCTTTTCCACATCAAGCATGAAGTTCAGAAGCGGTTTCCATGCGGAAACAAAAGTACTCATGTTCTTTTCTTTAATTCAAAGTAGTCAATTTTGCCATTGCAGCCAACTCCATCAGCTTCTGCAACCATCCTTCTGTAGTAGGAATCAAAGTGTCCTTCCATTTTTGCGCATACAATAGTCTTGCTGCTGTCAACATACCTAGTAACAACGTTCCAAATTTTTTCTCCAGTTCTTTTTTCCATTAGACCCAAAAGAAAAAGGACTGGTTGTCCTGGACTTATGACTACAATTGAGCCCAAAATTTCTGTTGCTAGGCGAGACATTTGTTAAATGAGTTTTGCCCCATTTTACGACCTTCCTTGCCACAGGTGTTAAGTGAATCACTGAAGCTGTTAAATGAGGAACACAGTTGTTAAGGGAATCTGGCTTCTCCATGGACTTTGCCGATCAGAAGGTTGCAAAAAGTGATCACATGACTCTGGGACACTGCAACTGTCATAAATATGAGTCAATTGCCAACTGTCTAAATGTGGATCATGTGACCATGGGGCTGCTGCAATCATAAACCCAAATGAGTTGCTAAATGTGTGAATTTTGATCATGTGTGTTAAGGGTGAGAATAAATCTCATAGAGGCGATTTAGATCTTTTCTTGGAATTCAGACAGTTAGAAATAAAGCCGAGCTTAAAAGTCTAATAGAAAATATTTATTTCGGTACAAAAACAATAAATCCTGAATAATTACATTTTTGCTAAGAAAATGCGACCATTCCGGTCAAGAGCTAAGTCAAAGAGAATAATGGCGGTTTAGGAATGCACACATGCGTACAACTCATATCACGTGTTCTGCTTGTATTGGAATGTACCATAATATTAGGATAGGGGTGCATCACCCTGCATAGACATACAACTGACAATATTCACTACGTGACAATGTGACCTTGTGGCAACGGTCTTAAGTGTGTAAAATGGTCATAAGTCCCCTTTTTCAGGGCTGTTGTGAGTTCAAACCATCACTAAATGAACTGTTATAACTCGAGGACTACCTGTATTTGGATAAACACTAACCTATGTTCAGAAGTTTGTCCAAGAAAGCTTTTCATTGGTCGCTTTTCCGAATAGGATACTTTCTTTAGCAAAATGGCAAGAACCTCAATAGGTTTCACTGGAGATAATAGCCACATTTAACCTGCTGATGACAGATGATGCTTGCTAAACAATCGGAGCTGATGCCAAATCTCCTTGGTAATGCACAAGGGACAATAATGGATATGAACACATTGCCCTTGTAATGGACAATTTGATGGCACTTGCCACTCTCTCCCTAAGGTTGCCATTGTACTGAAACTTTTAATGCACCAGAAGGGGAAACAATTAAACAGACAGCGAAAAATAAAAGTTAGCTGCATTTGAAAACGATGGTTTAATTCAAATTCTCGTTTACATTAAAGTAGAATTGAATTCAATGTAGGTTTTCTTTTTTTCTGGTGCTGAAAATTATTTGGTTTCCTTTTTTAAAGATCTTGACTCCTAGCATGCTTTTTCCTCCTCCTCCTCCTCCTCCTCCCCCCCCTCCTCCTCCTCCTCCTCCTCCTCCTCCTCCTCCTCCTCCTCCTCCTCCTTCTCTTCCTCTCTGCCTCCTCCCCTCCTCCTCCTCCTCCTCCTTCTCTTCCTCTCTGCCTCCTCTTCCTCCTCCTCCTCCTCCTCCTCCTCCTCCTCCTCCTCCTCCTCCTTCTCTTCCTCTCTGCCTCCTCCCCTCCTCCTCCTCCTCCTCCTTCTCTTCCTCTCTGCCTCCTCTCCTCCTCCTCCTCCTCCTCCTCCTCCTCCTCCTCCTCCTCCTCCTCCTCCTCCTCCTCCTCCTCCTCCTCCTCCTCCTCCTCCTCTTCTTCTTCTTCTTCTTCTTCTTCTTCTTCTTCTTCTTCTTCTTCTTCTTCTTCTTCTTCTTCTTCTTCTTCTTCTTCTTCTTCTTCTTCTTCTTCTTCTTCCCCTTCCCCTTCCCTTTCCCCTTCCCCCTTCCCCCCCTTATCCAGCAAGCTGGCCAATACCTGGTTTGCCTTACAGCATTGTATGTTAATGTCTTCATCCATTTTTCCATCTTCACAGAGCGTCATTCCTAGATATCTGAACTCTTGACCCCTGTTTTATGCTCTATTACTAGCATGAGGTGCAAAAGCTAAATATGGCCCCTGGGCCTTCCAACAATTTTGCCCTTACCTTATAAAAAGGTGAGAACATCACAGATGGGTGTCTATGGCGGTTCTCAGTCATCCAGATCACGGTTGTCCCAAAGGTGCTTTTTTCCAAAGGGCAATTGGACTTTCTTTGTTTTTCCTTGAGGAAGTTTCGCTTCTCATCCAAGAAGCTTCTTCAGTTCTGACTGAAGAAACTTCTTGGATGAGAAGTGAAACATCTCCAAGGAAAAACAAAGAAAGTGGGTATGTCTAGTTTAATGAAAAGAAGGATTAGGGGTGACATGATAGCAGTGTTCCGATATCTGAAGGGCTGCCACAAAGAAGAGGGAGTCAAACTATTCTCCAAAGCACCTGAGGGCAGGACAACAAGCAATGGGTGGAAACTAATCAAGGAGAGAAGCAACTTAGAACTAAGGAGAATTTTCCTGACCGTGAGAACAAGTAATCAGTGGAACAGCTTGCCTCCAGGAGTTGTGAATGCTCCAACACTGAAAGTTTTTAAGAAAAGGTTGGACAACCATTTGTTTCAAATGGTATAGGGTTTCCTGCCTGAGCCAGGGGTTGGACTAGAAGACCTCCAAGGTCCCTTCCAACTCTGTTATTCTATTCTATTCTATTCTATTCTATTCTATTCTATTCTATTCTATTCCATTCCATTCCATTCCATTCCATTCCATTCCATTCCATTCTATTCTATTCTATTCTATTCTCAAAATAATACTAATAATAATACTAATACTAATACTAATACTAATAATACTAATACTAATACTAATACTAATACTAATACTAATACTAATACTAATAATAATAATAATAATAATAATAATAATACTAATAATAATAATAATAATAATAATAATAATAGATAGATAGATAGATAGATAGATAGAATAGATAGAATAGAATATAGAATAGAATTCTTTATTGGCCAAGTGTGATTGGACACACAAGGAATTTGTCTTTGGTGCATATGCTCTCACTGTACATAAAAGAAACGATACATTTGTCAAGAATGGTTGTCATAGGGTTCAAGTAAGCAATCACGAAACAATCAATATGAATATAAATCGTAAGGATACAAGCAACAAGTTACAGTCATACAGTCATAAGTGGGAGGAGATGGGTGATAGGAACGATAATCTAGTTGCCTTTTGAAAAAAGCAGCTTTGGGGGTGTTTGCAGAGGGGTGTGGGCTGCAGAAGAGAAGACAAGTTGACTCTCATCTGCTGCTTCACTAAAACTGCATTTTGAAACCTCACCACCGTCTACTGCAGGGTAGCTGCAGCCTGCAAATACATTCCTGACCTTAGGTTAGGGCTGCAAGATCCACAATGACCTCCCCTGCCTTCTCTCCGGTAAGCCTTGATCTCTTGGCCTCCTGCCTGGCAATTTGCATATTTACGAGCCGCGTGAACTTGTGTTTATGGCTGCACCAAAAAGCTCAACCTCAGCCGAATTGTGAACGCCTCGGTTTTCACACATGAACATCCTTGAGTGCCATCTTCAGGCTACGTTAGCGCACTGCTGTTGCCATCAAAGAGCTGCTGAAGATGTTTTGTTCCCCAAAAAAGATGCTGATCGTTGAGCCTGGTCAAAGGTGTGTCAGAAAAGATCCTGGAAGAGAGAACTGGAAATGGGTATTTCAAAAATAATTGCAATTATTTGGAAAGAGATGCAGTTTAGTACTGGGAAGAGCATGATTCAAAATCCCACCCTTGTATAACAGCAGGCGGTCCTTGACTTACAACCTTTCGTTTAGTGACCGTTCGAAGTGACAACGGCACGCTTGAAAAAGCGACTTCTGACCATTTTTTTTCATATTTGTAGCTTCCCCACGGACGTGTGATCAAAATTCAGGCACTTGGCAACCGATTCATATTTATGACGGTTTAAGTGTCCCGGGGTTATGTGATCCCCTTTTGCAACATTCTGATAAGCAAAGTCAGCGTAGAAGCCAGATTCGCTTAACAACTGAGTCACTAATTTAACAGCTGCAGTGATTTGCTTAACAACTGTGGCAAGAAAGGTCATAAAATTGGGGCAAAACTCACTTAACAGCTGTCTCGCTTAACAAGAGAAATTTTGGGCTTTATTCCCTATTATCCCTTTAGGGACTTAAAGCAGTGGATACTAAGGTGACCAATCGTCCTCCTTTAGGGAGGACAGTCCTTCTTTTGTAAGTTCTGTCCTCCCTCGAAAAGTGTCCTCCTACATGTCCTCCTTTTCTATATTTGAAGACTAATCTGTTGCACGTTATGTGACGTATTTGTATTTGACATGACGATTCGTCAAGGCTTGGTACAGTGCGGTATAAGACGCGATTATGAGACGCATGCGCTCCGCACGGGAGACCTTGAGAGAGAGCGCCGCGTGCAAGTGGCTTTGTTTATTTCTTATGTTATGTGCTATGTTTACTTCTTATGTTATGTTGATACTCTAGCTGCAGCACTTGCCATAAAATTCAATATGAAGGATATTTCTTGTTCAGATATTTCCAATATATTGTTAAAAGATGATACATTGACAAAAAAATTAATTCAATGGAAAAGTACTCATTTAAATAATAATTAACAGGCATGTAAGCATAATTACAATATAAAATGTTACAAATGTTTTTATTATGCATACAATATATCATATTATAGTGTATTATTGTTGCAATGAATAAAATGTTTCTTTTATTTACGATATTTTTTTTTCAATTTATTTGTCCTCCTTTTCATTGTAAAAAAATTGGTCACCTTATGGATACAGCAGTTCAATTTCATTTTACCTGCAACAATCATTTGTCCGAAATGGTACAGGGTTTCCCGCCTGAGCAGGGGGTTGGACTAGAAGACCTCCAAGGTCCCTTCCAACTCTGTTATTCTATTCTATTCTATTCTATTCTATTCTATTCTATTCTATTCTATTCTATTCTATTCTATTCTATTCTATTCTATTCTATTCTATCCCTATCCCTATCCCTATCCCTATCCCTATCCCTATCCCTACTCTATTCCTCTTCCTCTTCCTCTTCCTCTCTATTCTATTCTATTCTATTCTATTCTATTCTATTCTATTCTATCCCTATCCCTATCCCTATCCCTATCCCTATCCCTATCCCTATCCCTATCCCTACTCTTCTTCTTCTTCTTCTTCTTCTTCTTCTTCTTCTTCTTCTTCTTCTTCTTCTTCTTCTTCTTCTTCTTCTTCTTCTTCTTCTTCTTCTTCCTCTTCCTCTTCCTCTTCCTCTTCCTCTTCCTCTTCCTCTTCTTCTTCCTGTTCTATTCCACTCCACTCCACTCCACTCCACTCCACTCCACTCCACTCCACTCCATTCCATTCCATTCCATTCCATTCCATTCCATTCTATTCTATTCTATTCTATTCTGTTCTATTCTATTCTATTCACCGTGTTACTAATTCAACAACTGCAGTGGTTCAGTTAAAAGTGGCAAGAAAAGTAGTAAAATGGGGCAAAACTCACTTAACAGATTTCTCACTTAGCAACAGAAACGTTGGGCTCAATTGTGGTCATACGTTGAGGACTACCTGTAAAAAAAATGACTTGGATTTCATCCTTACCCTTTATCACAGCCTCCCCATAATCACATGATCAAAATTTGGAGGCTTGGCAACTGGCATGTATTCAGGACAGTTGCAGAATCCAGGGGCCATGTGGTCGCCTTTTTTGACCTTCACAGCTGGCTTCCAACAAGCCAAATCAATTGGAGAAGCTGGATTTACTTCATGACTGCATGATTTGCTTCACTGATTTGCTCAACAACTGTATCAAAAAAGCTGTAAAATCAAGCATGCCTCGCTTAACAACCGCCTTGCTTAGCAATGGAAATTCCGCTCCCAGTTGGGGTTGTAAGTTGAGGATTGCCTGCACACATTTCAGCTGGGTTCACATAACATCTGGATTTTGTTATACAGGTAATCCTTGACTTACAACAGTTCATTTAGTCACCGTTCAAAGTTACAACAGCACTGAAAAAAGTGAGTTATAGGACCGTTTTTCACAGTTACGACCTTTGCAGCATCCCAATGGTCAAGTGATCAAATTCAGACACTTGGCAACTGACTCATATTTATGACGGTTGCAGTGTCCCGGGGTCACGCGATCCCCTTTTGCGACCTTCAAGCAAAGTCAATGGGGAAGCCAAGTTCACTTAATAACCGCGTTACTAACTTAATAATTACAGTGATTCATTTAACCACTGTGGCAAGAAAGGTCATAAAATGGGGCAAAACTCACTTTAACAAATGTCTCACTTAAACAACAGAAATTTTGGGCTCAATTGCTGTCCTAAGCTGAGGACCACCTGTATTATGTTTCCCAGGTGTGGAGGCTTCTGTTTTCCATTTTAATTGTAAGCCACCCATAGTTTTTCTGGAATCGTGTGGCTCATATATCTGAATAAATACATAAACAGAGTAAACTTAAATCTTGATGGTCAAACAGAGTCCTTCTGTTCATATCAGACTGAATCACTAACCAAATAAATCACATTATACTTCAATGTGCTATTATCTGCTTCATGTATCTCAGTAAAACAATATTTGGGTTCCAATCAAGTGCTGACAACTACCCACGATGACCTTGACAAGCCATTTAAAAACTACTATAACAACTGTTGCAATGCCAGAACTAAGACTTCTGCCCTGAGGAACAGGACTTAAATGTGGAATTATGGGGTCATCGTAAATCAACAGAGCCCCCGCAAAGGCTTAAAAATGCCTGAACATCTGATTTATTTTACTTTCCTTGCTAATGAGCTGGAGGATGTATTGGAACAGGCTTGGTCAGCCACAAAAAAGGAAGCCAACAAAATAATATAAACCGTTTTAAATAAAACAAAAGCAGCATTGGATTTTTCCCCCTCCTTCTTGGTTTAAAGAAATTTAGGGCCACCTGATAGAATAGAATAGAATAGAATAGAATAGAATAGAATAGAATAGAATAGAATAGAATAGAATAGAATAGAATAGAATTCTTTATTGGCCAAGTGTGATTGGACACACAAGGAATTTGTCTTTGGTGCATATGCTCTCAGTGTACATAAAAGAAAAGATACATTTGTCAAGAATCATGAGGTACAACACTTAATGATTGTCATTGGGTACAAATAAGCAATCAGGAAACAATCAATATTGATATAAATCGCAAGGATACAAGCAACAAGTTACAGTCATACAGTCATAAGTGGGAGGAGATGGGTGATAGGAACAATGAGAAAAACTAATAGTAATAGTAATGGAGCTTTAGTGAATAGTTTGATAGTGGTGAGGGAATTTTTTGTTTAGCAAAGTGATGGTGTTCGGGAAAAAACTGTTCTTGTGTCTAGTTGTCTTGGTGTGCAGTGCTCTATAGCGTTGTTTTGAGGGTAGGAGTTGAAACAGTTTATGTCCAGGATGCGAGGGGTCAGTAAATATTTTCACGGCCCTCTTTTTGACTTGTGCAGTAAACAGATCCTCAATGGAAGGTAGGTTGGTAGCAATTGTTTTTTCTGCAGTTCTGATTATCCTCTGAAGTCTGTGTCTGTCTTGTTGGGTTGCAGAACCGAAACAGACAGTTATGGAGGTGCAGATGACAGACTCAATAATTCCTATGTGGAACTGTATCAGCAGCTCCTTGGGCAGTTTGAGCTTCCTGAGTTGGCGCAGAAAGAACATTCTTTGTTGTGCTTTTTTGATGAAATTTTTGATGTTAGGTGACCATTTTAGGTCTTGAGATATGATGAAACCTAGAAATTTGAAGGTCTCATGCCTACCGTCCCTGTCCTACTGTCCTAATGTCCAAATTTACCTAAACCTACTGTGCTTTTGTTTATGTTTATACCATACCTATTATCTTGTATACGTTTTGACAAATAAAATAAAAAAATAAAATAAAATAAAAATAAACTGTATCAGCAGCTCCTTGGGCAGTTTGAGCTTCCTGAGTGGGTGCAGAAAGAACATTCTTTGTTGTGCTTTTTTGATCACGCTTTTGATGTTAGGTGACCATTTTAGGTTTTGAGATACGATAGAACCTAGAAATTTGAAGGTCTCTACTGTTGATACTGTGTTGTCTAGTATTGTAAGAAGTGGTAGAATGGGAGGGTTTTTTAGGGCCACCTGATCTGGGAAAAGAAGAACCTACACGAAAGATTTGCTTAGCAATATGAAGTGCTACAAGGAAATCACAGGATACCACTACAGCTACCATGTTTCCTCAAAAATAAGATCCTGTCTTACATTTTTTTGAACCCTGAAATAAGCGCTTGGCCTTATTGCCATGCACTCAAAAGCCCGATTGGGCTTATTATCAGGGGATGTCTTATTTTTGGGAGGAACAGGGTAGTCCTCGACTTACAACAGTTCATTTAGTGGCCATTCAAAGTTACAATGCCGAACATTTCGGTGGCTAAGCGAGACACTTGTTAGGTGAATTTTGGCTCATTTTATGACCTTTCTTGGCACAGTGGTTAAGTGAATCATTGCGGTTGTGACGTTAGTAACACGGTTGTTAAGTGAATCTGATTTCCTCCCCTTGGACTTTGCTTGCAACAGTCATAAACAAAAACCAGTTGCCCAGTATCTGAATTTTGATCACGTGACTATGGGGATGCTGCAACGGTCATAAGTGTGAAAAACGGTCATAAGTCACTTTTTTCCCCCAGCGCCGTTGTGACTTTGAACGGTCCCTAAATGGGAAGTTGTGGACTACCAGTAATAAACTTTTGGAATTGCCATTCTAAATAAAGCACAATTTGCTTGCTTCCAGTTATCTATTATTCTATGTGTCTAATCATTAAAGTTAAATGAAAGTGAAAAAGCCTTTTAGGAATGCAAATTGAAGTCATTATCTTTAGTGGCGCTAGCAATAGAATTCATGCCAATAGAATCCAATAGCCGAACCTTTAGATTGTTGGCATAGAGAATAGCTAATAAAATGACCCAGCAAAACATCGGATTACACGTTTTAAATGCTTGTGGCCGTTACAAAGAAGCCGTCTGTTATGAACCAGCTCCCCAAACATGAGAAACCCTCTGACTGAACTCAAAAGATTCCTTTATTAGGAATGCCAGCAGCCCCAGCAAAAAATTTCTCTCACAGGCTAACAAGTCTGGCTGGCCGGAAGATGAATAGTTGTCTGCCACACCTATTCATCTCCGCCCCCTGCCTTTTATCCCCAGAGCTAGGGTGGGGCTTCGCTAGCAGTGGTGGCTCTTCTGTCCCAAGGATCGGCCCATAGATTTCCACTGCTCTCCTCTCCTCTGCCTTCTGCACATCCACACATCAGGCACTGGACCCAACTATTCCTCCTCTTCCTCATCAGCCACCCCCAGACCTGGGGGTTATTGACTCTTCATCTGAGGGCTGACTAATGGCCCAGGCTCTGCCCCCCCCTCTCTCTCTGACAGCTCCATTCCCTCTTCCCCCTCGGAGCTCTCAGGTTGCCTTGATGCTGACCCTGACTCCCATGCCTCGTCCTCCTCCTCTGATTTGGCTGCTGGAAGGGCCGGGGCAGCCGACAGGCCACAACACCATCCACCACATTGAATCATGATTATCTGTAGACTTAATGCCTTTGGGAAACCAATTCTTGAATTTAGAAACCATATTACGGTTTAAGCCAGGGGTATCCAACCTTGGCAACTTTTAAGACTTGTGGACTTCAGCTCCCAGAATTCCCCAACCAGCTATACTGGGAGCTGAAGTCCACAGGTCTTAGTGTGGTCAAAGTTGGACACCTCTGATTTAGGCAATCCCACAGCTGGCTTTTTTCTTAAAAGTTTTGGAAACCTCAGGGTAGTTTGCAATTCAATATTTCCATCTGATCCAGGGCTTGCATAGCAATTAAAGGGAGATCAAAGGCTTGCCTGTATGACTGGTCCCAGAAGGTTTGATGCCCACAGAGACTATGTTCACCCAAGATGTGAGTCCTAGCACTGATGATGTTACCTAGTTTGGGTAATGAAACATCTGCAAGAAAAGAACCAAGCTCAGAGGGCCCCAAGGATCCCTCATGTCAACTCCGAGCTACAAATATTCTCCTTTATTGGTGCACAAGATGTTTCAGCTAACTTAGAATCATAGAATAATAGGACTGGAAGAAACCTTGGAGGTCTTCTAGTCTAACTTCCTGCCCAAGGAAAGAGTTTTTATAGCACTCTGGACAAATACTCCTGCTTGAGCAGGGGGTTGGACTAGATGACCTACAAGGTCCCTTCCAATTCTAATAATAAATCTAAATCTAAATGGTCCAGAACCGCTGGAGGCAAGCTGTCCTACTGAATAATCATATCAGGAAATTCCTCCTTATTTCCAGATTGGCTTTCCCTCTGAGGAGCTGCCCCCCATTGCTACTTGTCCTGCCCTCTGATATTATGGTAAACAAATCAACCTCTTTTCCCCTGCGATAGACTCTCAAGTACTGGAAGATACTATTGGGTGTTAGACTAAACATACCTACGGTAGTGTCAGGGTTCCAAATAGCATCCAAAACTAAATCAGAATCCGAGGCAAAGTATTCCTCAAAGTTCCAATTTATTAACAGTCCCACGGGATTGGGCGGCCTATAAGAGCGTTTAATAAATAAATAAATAAAACAGAGCCATGTTGGCACATCTGTGAGAAACCCGAATCTAAGGCTATGAGGGTTTCTCCACCCAGTTTAAAGTTCATTCCCTTGTTCCCATACCCACAAGTCCATCACGTTGACCAGTTGTCTTCTGCCAACATCTCCGTTCCTCCCCTCAGCTTCCGGCTAGGTGCTAAACAAAGGATGACCTTGAAGACCAAAAAGGAATTTGTTATGGAAGGAACATGTCTACATTGCTCATGCAACAGCCCCTTCCAAATTTCCACAGCAAGTATACATTCTAAGCATCAAGTGTGGCAGGCCAAAGTCTCTAATAAAAATTTGCTTTGGCCTGACAGGCGGCCTCCCCTCAAGAAAATTTTTTATTAGAGATTTTGGCCTGCCAGGTAGTTCCCTTCGCCGTTCATCCTACAATTTAGCCTCCAATCCCTTATCACCTTTGTTGCTTTTCTCTGCACCGGGGGTGGGTTCCTCCCGGTTCGGACCGGATCGCCCGAACAGGTAGCAACCCACTGGCAACGTCACTTAACTGGATCGGCCGGTACCAGTCTGATGCGTGCCACCATCTCTTTTTTTTTGTTCAGCTGCTTGAAAAAGGGCCCTCCCACCTGCCCCCGGGTTAATACTGACCTTTATTTCTTCACCCGAAGCACAGCTGATCAGCTCCTCAGCTGTGTTTCGGGCTGATTCCAGCTACTGAGCATGCGCGGAAGCCAAATTGCACGAGGGGACGTGCACGCGCAAAACATAGCAATGCGAATCGGTGGGGAAGGCAAGTAGAACCCACCCCTGCTCGGCACACTGTCTACAATCTCAGCATCTTTTTTTGCATCATGGTTTATTAGTTCCCACAATGGCCATTTCAGCTATGGATGATGCGGTAAACTCCAGTGCAGGCTTTAAATGATGTGAGGATGAAGGCATTGCAACAAGATTTGCTAAACTGCGGGATATTGCCAAACATGTTGGTCCGTTGCTAACTTTCCCCGATTTTACTTTATGACCAACGTTTCAATGAATATACCTATAGAGATTCTCAGTCATCCAGGCCATGGCTGTCCCAAAGGTGCTTTTTTTCAAGAGGCAACCGGACTTTCTGGTTTTTCCTTGAAGACGTTTCGCTTCTCATCCAAGAAGCTTCTTCAACTCTGAGCTTTGAGTTGAAGACGTTTCTCGGATGAGAAGTGAAACCAGAAAGTCCAGTTGCCTCTTGAAAAAAAGCCCCTTTGGGATTTCAGCGAATATAAGATCCAGTTCCCCACCCCCCTCCATCCCAGATGGGGCTAATTATAAGGGAAATTCGTATGTTTAGAACTAACAATTTTAGGGTTCAGAATTCGATGCTTTTCTCATCAAGCAATATAGTCATCATGTTTTATGGAAATGACTGATGTTTCTTTGCCTCGTCACCTTCCTCTTCCTCCTCCAGACGTGGGCGTAAAATGCACCATTTTTTTTTTGCTTCAAGAAATCCATACCTATCGAGCTATAAAGGCAAACCTGAGTAATCTTGTCTCTTCTGGGGGCTTTATGGCATTATAAAATATGTTTTATGTCCCAATCAGTGGCAACAATTTATGAACAGAACAGCTCCGTAAGTTGTAACATCTGACTATGTATTTTAATACGGTTTGAGCAAACTGGCAAAGCTCGGGAAGATACTTGATCTCCCCCATATATGCAAAATCAGTAGTAATGTATCAAGATTGATGGCTTATTTTATCTGGATGGGTTTTCCAGAGAAGTATATTTTATGGGTGATAGAGACAATAACTAGTCGGCTTAAAGAGCACGATTGATTGAATGGTGTTGTTGCCTTCTGATAGCACATTAACGCTGCTCACTTTCTGCGATCACACCACTAACAGTTCCCAATTACAGGGTGTCCTTGGTGTACAACAGTTCATTTAGTGACCGTTCTAATTTACAAGGGCACTGAAATGGCACTGACCATTGCAGCATCCCCATGGCAGGGATGAAATGCTACTGGTTCAGCCTGGTTTGGATGTACTGGTAGCGTCGTCGTCCAGTGGTTCGGAGAATCGGTAGCGATGGCAGCGCGAGGCTCCGCCATTTTTGTTTTTTAACTCCTGCATATGTACAACACCTTCTGCACATGTGCAGAGGGTGAAAAAGCACACACGATGGTGGTGCATGCACAAATTGTGCACATGCGCAAAACACAAGCGCGCGCACGCAAATCGCGCGGCTTCCAAACTGGTAGGGAAGGTAAGTAGATTTCACCGCTGCCCCATGGTCACATGATTTACATTTGGATGCTTGACAAGTGACTCACATTTATGACGGTTGCAGTGTCCCGGAGTCATGTGATTCTCTTTTGTGACTTTCTGAAAAGGAAAGTCAA
>JALIGW010000095.1:57500-85000 GCA_023053685.1 Diadophis punctatus similis
TGAAATGGAGCAAAATTCACTTAGCAACCATCTTGAAATTTTGGGCTCAATTGTGGTCATAAGTTGAGGACTATCTGTAGATAGATAGATAGCTTTTATTGCGGTCAAAGACCAATTTAAAATACACATTAAAAGGGTGGTAAATTTTACAAATATAGATAGATCATGTGACAGTACATCATCTACTACAATCTATACCGTCAGTACTAGTGATCTTCTGCCGTAGGGGTTACCCGTCTTTTCCTCCGTTTTTTTTCCCAGCCACGACTGCAGCAATTTTTTTTGCCACCTTTGAGGTTATATTAGGGTCTATATCCTGGAGTAGGAAATAAAGGCTGAACAGATCCGGTGAACCAGGGAATCTCTGGGAAATAGGGGAGATGAATCTTGATCTTATGTCTCGATAGTGGGGGCATACGAATGTAATATGGAGCAGAGATTCCGGGGATCGGCCATCACATATGCAATAGGTGAATTTTACTCCCCCTGAGAGCCTACTGTCGAGGACATTCGAGGGGATCACATTAAATCGTGCCTACATTCGAGTGTAACGCGGAAAGGTAAGGCAGGGGGTGAACAAGGGAACAATACCAAGGGAAAACGGTGAGCAAGTTCCTGATCCGTTTGCCAGATTGAGTTGTCTAACAATGTCGTCCAGCCGTTGAAAAATCAACGATTTGGCAGCATCAGGGCCTAAGATAAAAACTTCACTGGGGGAAGTCCCAATCTTCAAAAGTTTAGTATGGATATTATGGGCCCAGGGACTATGAAAAGGGTCCCACCATAGGCGTTGGCCTGAGGACTATCTGTAATAAATCTTGGGCTAGGAGTCCCTGCTTATTGTCATTCCTGCCTTATTGTATGCTCTTACATGGCTTGAAAAATTAGGGCAAACCCCCCCTCCTTCAATGTCAAATTGCATAGAGGTCACCTAAGTTCACCCAAACTCTTCTTCCTTGTTTCTTTAGCAACATTTGATTAGGGCTCTCGGAAAAGGCTCTCCAGGGGAGATAACAGATAACAGACACAGCACTTAAAGGGAGAAAAATATGCCAGGAAGTGTCTTGTTAGAATGATAGCACCCAAGGGAGACTCTAGAATTGCTACAGATTAGAAAGGAGTCAGAAATCCCTTCCATAAAGCAATGGGTGGAGAACAGCGGTGGGTTGCTCCCGGTTCTGACCGGTTCTTAGAACCGGTAGCACTGGTGCTATTGCTATTGTGGTCATTAAATCCTCTTTATCCAATGGCTGAGGTTTTTTTTTTTTGCCAGAAACCAGAAGCAAATGCTATAAATTGGGAGGAAAAATGCCAAAACTTGCGGTCAAATGACTGCAGCATGCTGTAAATGGTCATAAATGTGAGCCACTCAAAATGTAATCATGTGATCATGGTGTGCATGCGTGTGTGTGGCTGTCAGAACTCCGGAACCGGGTCATGGCTAGGTTTTCGAGAGCTCCTCGTAACTTTGAACCGTCACTAAACGAGGACTACCCGGAATAGCGTCCAGTTTGATCTCGGCTAAATATTGTTTGGATGGGATTTCTGAATCTAAGTTTTAAATGGAATGTGGGCAATGTTGATAAGATGCATCATTAATTGGGCTGTTCAGAGAGATGTTTGATACAGGAGTGTTCATAGGAGTGGGTAAAAAAATATCAAGATGGCAGCCTCAAGTCGCAATGGAAGCCCCGCCCCTTTGTAGTGCATATCAAAAAGGGGCGGGGCTTTGATGAAGTTTGGAGGCTGCCAATTTGACTTTCTTAGTTCCTCTATGGGCGCCTCTTGAAATCATAGACTTCGGAAGAACTTTCATGGTTGAACTGTCCGTGTTTTATTAGTTGCTGTCTAATTTTTTACTACGCGTTATGAATATTGTGCTGCTCTTCTATTTAAAATTACCCCTTTATTTTCTGCAGAACATTCCCGGGACAATTAAATGCATTTGTAAAACTGTTGCAATGACAATAAACAAAATTTAGTGGCGAGTCAGCATCGTTCCCACATTCATTTTGCCACACTGCACTGAAGACTTTTAAAAGATAAAGGAGTAAAGATGTTTTTCAATGGAGGCCAACTTTCGGGATTTCAGGGGCATGTCTTTCGTCCATAGCTTTAGTCACAAAATCTTGTCACTGACTGTTCTTTTCAACTGCCTAGTCTAATCTACAATCCTAGGCTCTCCTTGAGGCCTCCTATCCAGGTCTCATTTTGCTTCCGAGGTGTCCACAGTGTAAGAGTAAAGAAATGGCAAAATGGCAGCCAATATAGCAGTAAAATCGAAGCTCGGCCTGTTTTTTTATGCCTCACAAATTTTGTAAAAATAGGCAGAGATACAATTTCACTGTTGTGACTGCCATCTTTTAACCACACATCGTAGACACCAGAGGTGGTATTCAGCCGGTTCGGACTGGTTTGGGTGAACCGGTAGCGGCCATTTTGACCAGTTTGGAGAACCAGCAAATACCACCTCTGGTTGGCCCCACCCTCCCGCCCCCGCCATCCCCTGTCCTATATTCCTTTTTTTAAGCTCAGCTGATTCGCGCGGCAGAGCGGATTGCCGCGCCTCAGCTGAGCTAAACAACAGCTCAGCTCACCAGCGCTGACACCGAGGGTGGTCTGTGAGTGCTGCCATGCTTCTAAGCCACGCCTGCGAGACAAGCGCATGCGCAGAAGGTTTTGCGCACGTGTGGATGAGGCACGTGTGAGCAAAGCGAGTGCGAGCACATGCACACTCACATTTCTGGTGCTGCTGGGTGAACCGGTAGGTAAATTATGTGAATCCCAACCCTGACACGCTCGCCTTCCTTAGCTTCTGAACGCAAACATGGTCAGGCAGATTTGTCCAATGGCTGAGAAATTTTACAGATTTAAAAATTCTCTGAGCTGTGCATGCTCAGAAGACAAACTAGTTCTGAACACATGGGATTAGGTTCAGAACACATTTTTTAAAACAACCGTGTCTTTAGCATGGCTCATTGAAGCAGCCACATCTGTTTTCCTAACGAATTAAAATGAAGTCACATAATTCAAATTAACTTAAAATATTTTCAACTTGGCCAATAATTAAATCAGCACTCTCACCCATGCCATGAAGCTTGTGGACTGTAAGGTTTGTGCAGGCACAACTATTGGAAAATAGTTCAGACAAAGTGGTTCTGAACACATGGGAGCAAGTTCAGAAGATCCCTTTAAACTATGGGTGTCAAACTGGATCACGTCCCATGATGTCGCGTGACGTATCACAATTAGTGGTGGGTTCCTACAGGTGCGGTCCACTCTATACCACCAGTAGCGGCCCGCTGGTGACGTCACAGTACCGGTGCGGTCGGTTGCCGGTGCCTGGGCACCGCTATTTTTTTAAAAAACATTTTTTTAATTAATTTTTTTTTCTTCTGCACATGCCCAGAAGCCAAGCTTCCGGCACTGTGCATGCGCTGCCTTCCTACCCCACAGTGAGTCCAAGCAGGGGAGGATGGCTGAGGGAGCGCGTGAGATGCTGAAAGAACGGGCGGCAGGAGGTATCTCCATTCGCCTCCCTTCAGCAGTTCGATAAGCCACGAACGTGCGTTGATGATCCTAGGCATTTTCCCACGTTTGAGGCTTCTCGAGCTGCTGAGGGGAGGGGGAATGGGTGGCAGGACCTATCTCAGTTCCCCTCCCTTCAGCAGTCTGAGAAGCCACGCCCACCCGGTCACATGGCTCGCAAGCCACACCCACAAAATAAGCCACGCCCACAGAGTGGTAGTAAAAAAATTAGGAATCCGCCCCTGATCACAATGTTTTTTTGCCTTTGCGGAGCCGGGATGGGCGTGGCCTACACGTGACGTATGCTGCCTGCAGGCTGCCAGTTTGACACCCCTGCTTTAAAGCAACCAGGTCTTTAGTGTGGTTCATTAAAGCAGTCACATCTGTTTTCCGAATTAATTAAAAATGAATTCACTTAATTCAAACTAACTTAAAATATTTTCAGCTTCGGCAGTATTTGAATAAGCGCTCTCACCCATCCCACAAAAGTTGCGGACTGTAGGGCTGAAAAGAATTCAGACAAAGTGGTTCTGAACACAAGGGAGCAAAGGTTCAGAAGACCCATTTAAAACAGCCAGGTCTTTAGCACAGCTCATTAAAGCAGCCACATCTGTTTTCGTGTGGAAGCGGATACCCCTGCTATAAAAAAAAAGTACGGTGCCTTAATAATAATAATAATAATAATAATAATAATAATAATAATAATAATAATAATAATAATAATAATAATAATAATAATAATAATAATAATAATAATAATCCCAAAAGCACTGGAATTACATTTAAAACAGCTCAAAATTGACAAAATCACCATCAGTCAAATGCAGAAAGCCGCACTGCTCGGTTCCGCACATATACTTCGAAAATACATTACGACTTCCTAGGCCCCTGGGTGGGGCTCGACTAGTAATCAATGCCAAATCCGGCGAAACAACTGGCCGCTGTGATACAATTGTATAATAATAATAATAATAATAATAATAATAATAATAATAATAATAATAATAATAATAATAATAATAATAATAATAATAATAATAATAATAAAAACAACAACAACAACAACAACAACAACAACAACAACGAGTTGGAAGGGACCTTGGAGGTCTTCTAGTCCAACCAACTGCTTAGGCAGGAAACCCTACACCACTTCAGACAAATGGCTGTCCAATATCTTCTTAAAAACTTCCAGTGTTGGAGCATTCACAACTTCTGGAGGCAAGCTGTTCCACTGATTAATTGTTTTAACTGTCAGGAAATTTCTCCTTAGTTCTAAGTTGCTTCTGTCCTTGATTAGTTTCCACCCATTGCTTCTTGTTCTACCCCCAGGTGCCTTGGAGAAAAGTTTGACTCCCTCTTCTTTGTGGCAACCCCTGAGATATTGGGACACTGCTATCATGTCTCCCCTGATCCTTCTTTTCATTAAACTAGACATACCCAGTTCCTGCAACCGTTCTTCATCTGTTTTAGCCTCCAGTCCCCTAATCATCTTTGTTGCTCTTCTCTGCACTCTTTCCAGAGTCTCCACATCCTTTTTACATCGTGGCAACCAAAACTGAATGCAGTGTTCCAAGTGTGGCCTTCCCAAGGCATTATAAAGTGGTATTAACACTTCGCGTGATCTTGATTCTATCCCTCCCATATTCCAAATCACTTCGTCTGATTCTTTTTCCCGAGCAGGTACCGACCTCGTAGACTGCATTTTCTGTTGAGTAATGGGCTGAGCTGTTGCCAACAGTGTTATTCTTATTGCAAAATCAACAGCCATAAGCAAAACGACAGCGGTTCAGTGCTGTCATAAAAGCTGGAATGGTGGCTGCGTCGCGTGCAATTGAGGGTCTTAAAATCTAATTACCTCTCTGTGACACTGAATGTATATGATCATGTAAAACCACCCTGGCAAGTGATTGCCTGCCGGAATAAAGGAAAACAAATGAGGTTCCATAATAAGTTGGGGGCCATAATTCTGAATCTGCAAGGAAGCATGGACAGATGAAGTTTAATACAGATTGTTAAATCCCCTAATAAGAAGAGGGGTGATTAATTCTTGTCCTCTCGCCTACGGGAAAATCAGAGCGGTGCGTAGCAGGGGAGAGGCAGATGGGAATCGCTCTTGATGGCAAAGAGTGCTGCAGCGATGGTGATCAGGGATGAGAAAGGGTTAGAAGGAACGATTTTTTTAAAAAAATAAAAAATAAACGGTCAACTTCTTTTGCCTTGTAGGAAGTTAGCACCCACCCCTCTCCTAGGAAATGAGATATCCTAGGAGATAGTAAAAGGTAGAAAATATTCTGTGGAAACATCTGGAAACATGCTTTTTAAACAGACAAAAGACTCCTCTTGGAAAACTCCCACGCCTTGCAAATGGGCTATTAAGGACTGGGCCCAGCTCACACATTCCTCTCACCTGGACTGGAAGTCTTTTGCATGATAAAACCACAATAGGATTTGCCCAAGGCCCTTTCATTCAGCCAAAGCTGGATTAGACAAAAGCCAAGAGCCACCCCAGCATGCCCCTGGGGGGTCTGAGAGCCAATGGGATACATTTCTATACAGGAAAAGGAAATCTAAGAGGTGGGACCCAACTTACACTATAAAAACCAGGAACTCAGCATATCTCTTCTTTTTTTTTCTCTTCACCACACCTGGAACCATGTAAGCTACCTTTTCTGTACAGGGGCTCAAGCCATGTGCTCCTGTCCACCATTAAACCTTCCTTCCAAGCAACCTTCATGAATCCAGTGTCTTTTTCCCCACTTGGAACTGAACCTAAAAGGATATTTCCTTATAACAGCCTTTAAGAGGGTAGATAAGGAAACTCTCCGGGAAGAAGTAGCTAGAAGCAAGCCATCTTCCTTATCTCTGAAAGGCTATTTTTCTTCATTTTTCTTTCCTGAACTCGTTGAGCCATTCCGTTGCATCTGAGGAAGTGAGCTGCTTCTTATAAACCTTATATCAATCAGTGGGAAACCCAGATTGGTCTAGTGGTTAATACCACAGACTAGAAACTAGGAGTCTCTGAAAGCCGGCATGAAAGCTGGCTGGGTGACTTTGGGCCGATCACCAGGAGACAGTGAGTTCTAGTCCAGCCTTAGGCATGAAAGCTAGCTGGGTGACTTTGGGCCGATCACCAGGAGACGGTGAGTTCTAGTCCAGCCTTAGGCATGAAAGCTAGCTGGGTGACTTTGGGCCAATCACCAGGAGACGGTAAGTTCTAGTCCTGCCTTAGGCATGAAAGCTAGCTGGGTGACTTTGGGCCAATCACCAGGAGACGGTGAGTTCTAGTCCAGCCTTAGGCATGAAAGCTGCTGAATGACTTTGGGTCAATCACCAGGTGATGGTGTGATGGTCAGCAGTTCAGCTGTTCAAATCTCACCGGCTCAAGGTTGACTCAGCCTTCCATCCTTCCGAGGTGGGTAAAATGAGGACCCAGATTGTTGGGGGCAATATGCTGAACTCTGTAAACCGCTTAGAGAGGGCTGTAAAGCACTATGAAACGGTATAGAAGTCTAAGTGCTATTGCTATTGCTATTGCTAGTTGTAGTCCTGCCTTAGGCATGAAAGCTGGCTGGGTGACTTTGGGCCGATCACCAGGAGACAGTGAGTTCTAGTCCAGCCTTAGGCATGAAAGCTAGCTGGGTGACTTTGGGCCGATCACCAGGAGACAGTGAGTTCTAGTCCAGCCTTAGGCATGAAAGCTAGCTGGGTGACTTTGGGCCGATCACCAGGAGACAGTGAGTTCTAGTCCAGCCTTAGGCATGAAAGCTAGCTGGGTGACTTTGGGCCAATCACCAGGAGACGGTGAGTTCTAGTCCAGCCTTAGGCATGAAAGCTAGCTGGGTGACTTTGGGCCGATCACCAGGAGATGCTGAGTTCTAACTAAGAAGAAATTTCCTGACAGTGAGAATGATTAATCAATGGAATAGCTTACCTCCTGGAGTTGTGGGTGCTCCATCACTGGAGATTTTCAAGGAAAGTTTGGACAGCTATTTGTCTGGGACGCAATAAAATCTCCTGCCTTGGGCAGGGGGTTGAACTACCGGTAGAAGATCTCCAAGGTCTCTTCCAACTCTATGTCCCAAAAGTGCTTTTATTTTAAAGGCCACTGGACTTTCTGATTTTTTTAAAAGATGTTTTGCTTCTCATCCAAGAAGCTTCTTGAGTTCTAAACAGCTCCATTCCCCACCAGTTAGTTAGAACTGAGGAAGCTTCTTGGATGAGAAGCAAAATGCCTTAAAGAAAAATCAGAAAGTCCAGGTTTCCTTTAATATATGCGCAATCACGGACAGGCGTGCATGCCTGCATGTCAGGCAGTGATTTTATATTGCCTGTTACATGTATATGCAGGGAGATGCATCCCTATCAAATATAGTGGTTTATTCCTGAGCACGTGATTAATATGTTCCTAGTACGCATGTGTACATTCCTTTCTTTTGATCTTTCCTTTTCTCTTCTGCTTCTGTAAGGAGCAACACCTATTTTATAGCCAAGATGTGATTCATTATTTTTGTACCGAAATAAATATCTTATACCTTAGCATTTACACTGCGGTTTATTTTTATAATGTCAGAGTTTCAGGAAAAGATTCATTTCGCCTCTGATGAGAGTAATTCTTATCTTAACACTGCATGCCTGCATGGACATATGCAAATGTATGACTGTGTGGACTTGCGCAAACCTGTGCATGCACGGACATGCGCAAACCTGCACATCCACAGACATGCACAAACCTGCGCATGCGCAACAGAGACCCGAAGACCAGCTGGCCGGCGGGAGGCGGGGCATCCCAACACCGGCAGCGCAGCAAGAAGTAAGATCTTTTTCTTTCAGGATCTTCTGTTTCATCGTTTGCAGGGAAACAGAAGCTCATGAAAGAAACGCCACGGAGATCTGACCTGGGGCGACAGCACGCGTGCCAGCAGAGTGGGCTCTGTGTGCCACCTCTGGCACGCGTGCCATAGGTTCACTATCACAGGTATATGCAAAGCAACAGAGTAATACTAATCATAATAATGATACCTATAAGAGGAGGTAGTAGAGAAGATGAGAAGGATAATAATAATCCTACAGCCATACAACATGGGTGAATAACCTTAGACATAAGACAGTACTGCGAGCAAATACTACCATTTTTACGAAGGGGTGTGTCCTCTGCATGATAGGATCACCTGTGCAGAGGACACACACCCCTTCGTAAAAATGGTAGTATTTGCTCGCACCTTTGCAGGATAACCGTACTTGCATATAACCTATCTGTGCATTTTGAAGAAACTCATCCCCCTTAAAAAAAAAAAAGTCAATGATGAACCCAGCAACTTTCTATCAGAAATGGTGATAGTTTTATTTTTATGGGACTATTATTCAGACCTCTCAATTTCCATCCATACAACCGGGCTGGCCCTCTTCCCACCTTTGGGTCAGGAGGTGAGGGCAGAATTAATTCTCCATGCCGGAGACTGCAATGCAGGGTCTATGCAGCGTCCTCTCTCTATATATATTTCGAGAGAGAGAGAGAGAGAGAGAGAGAGAGAGAGAGAGAGGGAGGGAGGGAGGGAGGGAGGGAGGGAGGGAGGGAGGGAGGGAGAGAGAGAGAGAGAGAGAGAGAGAGAGAGGGAGGGAGAGAGAAAGAGGGAAAGGGGAGCGTACGCATTTGCAGCTCCCTGACTTTGGGTGAGAAGGTCACTTCCAAGAAATCTCTCCGTTCCAGCCACAGGAAGAGTTTCTACACAACGTGGATACTCTCTGCTGTGTATACACATCTTTTCCCATTTGGTGGTGGGGGAAGCTGATGCTGTCAGATTAACAGAATGTTTGCTCTTGATCTTGGGGGAAAATCAATCATGGCGGTTGGTGTGAAATTCATTTTCTCTATGCCTTTGTAAATCACTCTGGGTCTCAGATAGCTAGTCCTACATCTATTTATAGGTGGTCTTCGACTTACAACGCTTCATTTAGTGACCGTCCAAAGCAGGGGTGGGTTCTAACTCACCTTGCCGCCAGTTCACTTCCTCCCACGCCGCGTGGCTGTGTACACATTGCGCACCGCATGGATGCACACGCACACGCGTGCTTAGTGCCAAAAACTCGGCTTCTGCGCATGCGCAGAAGCAAAAACCAGCAAAAAATAGCAAAAAAGAGTCAAAAACAAGATGGTGGCGCATGCACAGTGCCGAAAATGTGGCTTCTGCGCATGTGCAGAAGCAAAAACCAGCAAAAAAGAAAAAGGAAAGCCAAAAACAAGATGGCGGCGTCCACGGACCAGCACCGACAGAACTGCTCCGTGACATCACCACCGGTTTACTACCGGTTCTATAGAACTGGTCCGAATCGGGAGGAATCCACCTGCCTTCTGATCGTTTTTCACGTTTACGACCAAGGCAGCAACGTGATCAAAACTCAGAGGCCTTGGCAACTGACTCATATTTATGACGGTTGCAGTGTCCCGGAGTCACGTGATCCTCTTTTATGAGGAGACGACAAAGCGAAGTCAATGGGGAAGCCAGGTTCACTTCACTGCCGTGTTGCTAAGTGGACAACTGCAGGGATTCACTTAACCATGGTGGCAAGAAAGGTCGTAACATGGGGCAAAACTCGCTGAATAACTGTCTCGCTTAGCAACAGAAATTTTGGGCTCAGTTGTGGTCGTAAGTCGAGGACTACCTGTACTTGGGGGAAAATACTACTCAGATACCAAAGGGTTTTGTCCATGGTGAGTGAGAATAGGGTGACAACTTAATTGGACTGACGGACTGATTTATTTATGTCCCATTTTTATTATAAAATATAAATAACCCAAGGGGGAAGACATACCTAATACAGGTAGCCCTTAACTTACAACCATTTTCAAGTGGCCCTTCAAAGTTACGACAGTACTGAAAAATAGTGAGTTATGACCATGTTTCACACTTACAGCTATTGCAGCATCCCCATGGTCACATGAGCAAAGTTTGAATGCTTGGTGACTGGTTCGTATTTAATGACCGTTGTAGTGTCCTGGGGTCATGTGATCCCCTTTTGCGACCTTCTGACCAGCAACGTAAATGGAGAAACCAGATTCACTTAGTAATCATGTGACTAACATAAATTTCTCTTAAAAACTGTGGCACGACAGGTCGCAAAATGGGGCAAAACTCACTTAACAACGGTCTTGTTTAGCAATGGAAATTTTGGGCCCCATTGTGATTGTAAGTCCAGGACAATCTGTATTCCTTCCTTCGGCTATGTTCCCCACAACAACAACCCTGTGAGGTTGGGCTAAGAGAGAGAGACTAGCCCAAGGTCACGTCAGATATCATGCTTTAGGAGGGACTAGAATTTACCATTTCCTGGTGATTGGCCCAAAATCACCCAGTCGACTTTCACCCAGCACCTTAACCAAATTGGCTCTGTTTAATTGTGAACCCCGAAAATCGTAAAGATCCAGAATCACGCACATATGGAAAGGGAACAATAGGGTGTGAGAAACTTCCTAATAGTGAGGACAATTAACCAGTGGAACAGCTTGCCTCCAGAAATGGTGGGCGCTCCATCACTGGACGTTTTTAAGAAGAGACTGGACAGTCACTTGTCTGAAATGGTATAGGGCAGCGGTTCTCAACCTGGGGGTCGCGACCCCTTTGGGGGTCGAACGACCCTTTCACAGGGGTCGGGAGACTTCGCCTGGATGCCGCCATTTGGGTTCTTTTATCCTCTGCGCATGCGCAGAATGCTTTGCGCATGCGCAGAGGGTAAAAGAACCCAAATGGCGGCGGGGTGAGGGTTGCGGCGGCGGGCGCAGCGGCGGAGTGGGTCGCGACAGGGGCATGGGGGCGGGTCATGGGTCACGGCATTAGTAAAGTTGAGAACCACTGATATAGGGTCTCCTACTTGAGCAGGGGACTGGACTAGAAGACCTCCAAGGTGCCATTCCATTCCATTCCATTCCATTCCATTCCGTTCCGTTCCGTTCCGTTCCATTCCATTATTCTATTCTATTCTATTCTGTTCTGTTCTGTTCTGTTCTGTTCTGTTCTGTTCTGTTCTGTTCTGTTCCATTCCGTTCCGTTCCATTCCATTCCATTCTTCTATTCTATTCTATTCTATTCTATTCTATTCTATTCTGTTCCGTTCCGTTCCGTTCCGTTCCGTTCCATTCCATTCCTTATTTCTATTCTATTCTGTTCCATTCCATTCCATTCCATTCCATTCCATTCCATTCCATTCCATTCTATTCTATTCTATTCTATTCTATTCTTGGTTGTAATCACTTACAACCGAATATTAATAATGGACAATACTGTGAAATCAGCAATTTCAACACAGCCTTGTTTTGTTTAGCGAGTCTCTGGTTTTCCAGAGTTGTGCTTTATTCTTGTGTAGGGAAAGCTGGAAACTCAAGCCTTGGGCCCAAATATCTGTCCCATTTCAGAACGCATGGAAGAGAAGACAAAGACATCGTATTAATTGTAGATAGTAATGATAATAATAAAAATATCTCTCCTTATTCTTTCACAAACTACCTCCCAGCTGCTCTCCTGTGACTTAAGGAAAACCGTGGAGATGATTTTGGACACCTCTGTCCATAATTCTGGGATCCCAGTCACTTCCCTGGATGATAAAATGACCATTATCACGCCGGAGAATAGCTGGAGATGCAAAACTCCATCTGCAATTCTTCGTGTCAGCCGGATGAGAGATTATGGCGAAAGGTCAGAGTCGTCAGAAAGAGAGGCTTCGTCAGCCTTTTCTCAAAGTAAATTTAAGCCCAGCTTTTAAATGACCTCCTGGAAGAGACAAAAGGGTCCCCAAGCTTTTTCCTTGAAGCCCATTTCTTCCCTGAGAAGCCATCTTGGCTAGAATTTGAGGTGATTCCTGTAGCTCAGTGATGGCGAACCTATGGCACGCGTGGCACAGGTGGCACGCGGAGCCATATCTGCCGGCACCCGAGCTGTTGCCTAGCTCAGGTCCAGTGCACATGTGTGCGCTGGCCAGCTGATTTTCGGCTCGCACGGAGGCTCTGGGAGGGTGTTTTCGGCTTCTGGAGGGCCTCCGGGGAGACTGGGGAGGGCGTTTTTGCCCTCCTCAGGCTCCAGGGAAGCCTCTGGAGCCTGGGGAGGACGAAAAATGGGCCTACCGGGCCCACCAGAAGTTGGGAAACGGGCTATTTCTGGCCTCCAGGGGGCAGGGGAGACCATTTTTGCCCTTCCCAGGGATTGAATTATGGGTGTGGGCACTCACGCATGTGCAATAGCATCCGCGCATGCACTTTTGGCACTCGAGGAAAAAAAGGTTTGCCATCACTGCTGTAGCTGTTTATACGGTTTTGAAAGAAGTGGAACGGGGTGGCTGTTAGGAGTAGGGGGGTCAAAAAAGTCAGGATGGTGGGGACAGCTGCATAATCAATGTCGCTGCAGTGGGTGGGGCTTCCATCCAGGGGCAGGTTGCTTGCTTACCGGTGCCGGTGCGCTGCCCGCGCATCTCCATGTTTTGGGCGCTCACTCGCTAAGCGCAAGCGCCCCCTCATGCAATTTTGCTTCTGCACATGCGCGGAAGCAAAACCATGCCAAAATCTTGCAAGGGGATGCGCGCGAGAGAGAGATTTCGGCGAGATTTTGCTTCTGCGCATGCGCAGAAGCAAAATCACCCAAAAATTCACCGAAAAAGATGGTGACTTTGCTTGTCAGAAGGTCACAAAAGATGAATCGCATGACCCCGGGACACCCTGCAACCATCGTAAATATGAGCCAGTTGTCTGAATTTTGATCATGTGACGGATGCTGCAACGGTCATAAGTGTGAAAAACGGTCCTCAGTCACTTTTTTCAGTGCCGTTGTAACTTTGAACTGTCACTAAACTAATTGTTATAAATCAAGGACTATCTGTACCAGCGGTGAAATCTACTTACCTTCCCTATTGGTTCGGAACCGTGCGTCTTGTGCGCGCGCCACTGTCCTACATGCTTTTTCACCCTCTGTGCATGCGCAGAAGGCTTTGCGCATGCGCAGAGGGTTAAAAACAAGAAAATGGCAAAGTCCAGGCAGGTGGTCAGAGCCTCGCACTGCTGCCGCTACCGGTTCTCCAAGCCATGGGCAGGCGCCGCTACCGGTATGCCCGAATTGGGCCGAACTGGTAGCATTTCTAGCATGGCATGGAAGCAGCTCTGCAGCAGACAAAAAAGCTCTACAGAGAATCATTACAACTGTCCAGAATATCATTGGGCTCCAGCTACCAGCCCTGGACGATATCTCTGCATCTCGCTGTTCTAGGAAGTTGCACAATATTCTCAGAGACTCTTCTCATCCTGCTTACAATCTTTTTGAACTGTTGCCTTCTGGCAGAAGATACAGAACAATTAAAACTCGGACCACACGCTTTCTGAATAGTTTTTATCCTAGAGCTATAATTGCACTTAATAATGAATTGAAGGGTCACCATCAGTGAGCTGTTGGATAGTATTACTTGGTCTGTTGTATGGATGTTTGAGTGGTTCAGGGTGGGGAATTGGTGGCGGGTGGGGATTGCTATGTGTGTTGGGACTGGTCTTGAAGCGTTATGTGAATTTCGTTGTATGGGTGTACTGTGCATATACATACAATGACAATAAATTATTATTATTATTGTTGTTGTTGTTGTTGTTGTTGTTGTTATTGTTATTGTTATTATTTCAGCCCTGAACTGTACTCATAACACCCACTCCTAGTTTATACTGAATTGATAAGACTTACACTGGGGTATTGTGTCCAGTTTTGGTCACCACAATACCAAGACAGATGTTGAAAGAGCACAAAGAAGAAAAACAAAGTTGAACTTTGGGACTGAAGGCTAAACCGTACAATGAACAGTTGTGGGAACTGGGAATGTCTTAGTCTAACAAAGAGAAGGACTATGGATGACTTGATATCAGTTTTCCAATATTTGAGGGGCTGTCACAGAGAACAGGGGTTGACCTATTCTCCAAAGCTCCTGTGGGCAGGACAAGAAATAACAGGTGGAAGATAAGTCCCTCGGGAGTTGGGCAGCTTATAAGAATGAGCAAAATAAAATAAACAAATAAATAATTAAAGAGAGATCCAACCTAGAACTAAGGAGAAATTTCCTGTCAGTGAGAACAATCAACCAAGGTGGCTCAGCGATTAGAGTGGGGTACTGCAGGCCACTTTAGCTGACTGTGATCCGTAGGTCAGCGGTTCAAATCTCACCGGCTCATGGTTGACTCAGCCTTCCATCCTTCCGAGGTAGGTAAAATGAGGACCCAGATTGTTGGGGGCAATGTAAATATACATTGCTTACTGGTGTAAACCACTTAGAGAGTGCTTGCACTGTGAGGCGGTATATAAATGTCACTAATAAATAAATAAATAATAAATAAAACCAGTGGAACGGCTTGCCTTCAGAAGTTGTGGATGCTCCATCACTGGAGGTTTTTAAGAAGAAACTGGACAGCCATTTGTCTGAAATGGTATAGGATCTCCTGCATGAGCAGGGGGTTGGACTAGAAGACCTTCAAGGTCCCTTCCAATTCTGTTATTCTGTAATTTGTAAATAATTTGGACCATGTTCGATAGGCCGAAGAGTCCTATCGACCCAGCCTGTGCAGGACAATGTCAAAATAATAAAATGCCGATCCAGCAACCTTGTCTGAGAAACAAATCGGAAAGTCTAAGCTTTCCTAAGCCAGTAAGGAAAGATCAGGGCATTTATTACCTTGAACGAAAAAGCATCTATCATCTCTGAAATAAAGTCTCCACTACAACGAAGCTACTTTCTCCGCAGATAAAATGTAATGTCACCGAACAGTGATGAACATTCTAATTGCTCAAGAAAATGTATGAGGCCCTGGGCTGAAATTGTGGGTTTCAGGCAGGATCTGATCTATCAAAGAAAGATGTGAATAGAGAAACGGTTTTGCTGAGCAGGCAGGAAGGCTGGAGGCTGGGAATCCGAGCAAGGAGAATATCCAGAAACTTGGAGAAAACAGGAGAACAGAGAGCACAAGACAGAGGGCAGATCAGAGGGCACTGCCAGTCTACCCGTGGCCTGAGGCCCCCACCGCTTCTGGGGGAGAAGGAATGGGAACATGGATGTCCCCAGAAGAAGGCCAAAAATCTGCAAGATGTTGGGTGCAGTGCTGTTCAGGTTTGCAATATCAATGCATATATAAAATGGGTGGGGTTCAGTGGTGGGTTCCTACCAGTGCGATCCACTCTATAGCACCGGTAACGGCCCGCTGGTGACATCACAGTACCGGTGCGGTCGGTTGCCGGTGCCTGGCCACTGCTATTTTTTTAAAAAAATTCTTCTGCGCATGCCCAGAAGCCGAGTATCCGGCACTGCTCATGCGCTGCCTTCCTACCCCACAGTGAGTCCAAGCATGGGAGGATGGCTGAGGGACCGTATGAGACGCTGAAAGAACGGGTGGCAGGAGCTATCTCCATTCCCCTCCCTTCAGCAGTCCGAGAAGCCACGAATGCGCAGTGATGATCCTAGGCATTTTTGCACATTCGAGGCTTCTCGAGCTGCTGAGGGGAGGGGGAATGGGCAGCAGGACCTTTCTCAGTTCCCCTCCCTTCAGCAGTCCGAGAAGCCACGCCCACCCGGTCACATGGCTGGCAAGACACACCCACAAAATAAGCCACGCCCACGGAGTGGTAGTAAAAAAATTAGGAACCCGCCCCTGGTGGGGTTAGATTGCAACACACCCCTGGCATCTTGCAGATTTTGATATTTGCAAGAGTCTTAAGTGGACAATAGAATAGAATTCTTTATTGGCCAAGTGTGATTGGACACACAAGGAATTTGTCTTTGGTGCATATGCTCTCAGTGTACATAAAAAGACAAGATAAGTTCGTCAAGAATCATAAGGTACAACACTTAATGGTTGTCATAGACCAGTGATGGCGAACCTTTTTTGGTTCGCGTGCCAAAAAGGGGGGGATGCGTGGGCTTACGTGTGTGCGTGCCCACACCCATAATTCCATGCACCCCCGCGCATGCGCGTATGACCCCCCCCCCACTCCCAGCAAGCAATGGCATACCCATTTTTTGCTCTCTCCAGGCTTCTAGGAGCCTGGGGAGGGCAAAAACAGCCTTCCCCACCCCCTCTGGAGGCTGGAAACAGCCTGTTTCCTGACTCCTAGTGGGCCCAGAAGGCCCCAAAAATCAGCCGGCCGGTGCACACATGCGCGCCGGACCTGAGCTCACGTGCCCACTGATATGGCTCCGCGTGCCACTTGTGGCACCCGTGCCATAGGTTCGCCATCACGGTCATAGACAACCAGTTAAATATGAGCCAGCAGTGTGTGGCAGCAGCCAAAAAAGCCAATGCAATCCTAAGTTGCATTAACAGAGGGATACAATCAAGATCAAGTGATGTATTAATATCACTTTATAAAGCCTTAGTAAGACCACACCTAGAGTACTGCATCCAGTTTTGGTCACCATACTATAAAAAAGATGTTGAGACTCTAGAAAAAGTGCAGAGAAGAGCAACCAGAATGATTAGGGGACTGGAGGCTAAAACATATGATGAACGGTTGCAGGAACCGAGCATAGCTAGTCTAGTGAAGAGAAGGACCAGGGCAGACATGATAGCAGTGTTCCAATATTTGAGGGGCTGCCAAAGAGAGGAGGGGGTCAAGCTATTTTCCAAGGCACCCAAAGGCCAGACAAGGAATAATGGATGGAAACTGATCAAGGAGAGATTCAACCTAGAAATAGGGAAAAAATTTCTGAGAGCAATCAACCAATGGAACAGCTTGTCTTTAGAGGTTTTGGGAGCTTTATCACTGGAGGCTTTCAAGAAGTGATTGGACTGCCATCTGTCAGAAATGGTGTAGGGTCTCCTGCTTGGGTGGGGGGTTGGACTAGATGACCTACAGGGTCCCTTCCAACTCTATTAATCTGTAACAGATATCTGTGGAAGATGTTGATGAATGCATGGCATTATCCGGTTAAAGCGGGAGACCGGGACTTCTAGTCCTGTCTTAAATATGAAAGTCAGCTGAGAGACTTTGGGCCAATCACCAGGAGACAGTGAGTTCAAACCCGCCTTAGACCTGAAAGCCAGCTGGATGACTTTGGGCCAATCACCAGTAGGCGCTGAGTTTTAGTCCCGCCCTAGGCATGAAAGCCAGCTGTGGTCATAAGTCAGGCCCTAACTGATAGCAGTGTTCCAGTATTTGAGGAACTATCACGAAGAAGAGAGGGTCACCCTATTCTCCAAAGCACCTGAAGGTAGGACAAGAAGCAATGGATGAGAACTAATCAAGGAGAGAAGCAACCTGGGACTAAGGAGAAATTTCCTGACAGAACAAATAATCAGTGGAACAACTGGCCTCTAGAAGTTGTGGGTGCTCCACTCTTTAAGAAGAGATTGGACAACCATTTGTGTACCAATAAAGGAGAATATTTGTAGGTCAGGTTTGAAATGAGGGGTCCTTGATGCTCTCTGAGCTTGCTTGTTTTCTTGCAGACGTTTCATTACCCTATCTAGGTAACATCATCAGTGCTAGTCCATTTGTGTAAAAATAGTATAGGGCAGGGCTATCAAACATGCAGCCCGCAAGCCGGATGCGTCACGTGCTGGCCAAGCACAATTCCAGTTGAGCGAAGGGGGGGAAAGTCCCGATACGTCACATGATGATGTTGTGATGCCGTGAGTTTGACACCCCTGGCATAGGGTTTCCTGCTCCAGCAGGGGGTTGGTCTAGAAGACCTCCAAGGTCCCTTCCAACTCTCCCATTCTGTATTAAAATAATCCTCCATGGCTCTTTTCTAACTGTTGATCCCTCAGTCCTAGAAGGAAAAGTTCTGGCTTCGAGTCCTATTTATCTCTGAAGCAGCAGAAAAGGTTAACCCTGCTGTTGCTCCTGATCTTAGTCCTTTTTAGAGATCAAAACAGGAGTGAGCTGCTAGGGGTTCGCAGGGGTTCAGGAGAACCTCTAGCTAAGATTCTGTGCAGTTCGGAGAACCCCCAAATCCCACTCCTGGCTGGCCCCGCCTACCCTGCACCTCCCCTCTCAGGAGTCCCCACGCGGCCTGTTTTGGATGCAGGTAAGTATAGGGTGCGTGCCGAGGCTCAGGGAGGGCGAAAAACGGGCCTACCGGAAGTTAGGGAAGGCCGGAAACGGCACATTTCCGGCCTCCGGAGGGCCTCTGGAGACCGGGGGAGGTCATTTTCACAGAGCCAAGGTGGCGCAGTGGTTAAAGTGCAGCACTGCAGTTCAGCAGTTCAGCTGTTCAAATCTCACCGGCTCAAGGTTGACTCAGCCTTCCATCCTTCCGAGGTGGGTAAAATGAGGACCCAGATTGTTGGGGGCAAGAGGCTGAACTCTGTAAACCGCTTAGAGAGGGCTGTAAAGCACTATGAAGCGGTATATAAGTCTAAGTGCTATTGCTATTTTCGCCCTCGCAGAGGCTCAAGGAAAGCCTCCGGGGCCTGGGGAGGGCAAAAACACACACACACCCCGCTGTGGTGCAGGAGGCCGACTAGGCCACGCCCACCATGGCCGCACCCACCCAACAACCAGGCAGAGAACCCCTTGTTAAAATTTTTGAAGCCCACCCCTGGATCAAAACCAAAAGTTTTCTTCTTCAATTAAGACCAGCCTCTGGCGTCTGCCACCGCTCCATTCATTCTCGTTTACCATCCAGCTCATTTGCTGCTGTTTGGAGGAAGCGCAGAGTAAGCCTGACTCAGCAGATTTGCCCCTTGCCCAGGAAACCCCCCCCCCCCCGCTTCCAATTAGGATGCCCCTCACTCATTTACACTCCATTTAAATGTTAAAAGACAGAGTTTCATGGGGTTTTAATGGCCCCATTACTTCCGATCTGTAACCTGAGGTAAAGATTTTGATGGGACCCTCTTCCAAGGTATTTTAAAGGTTAGATGAACAATTAGATTCATGCCTACCATAATGTTATAATCTTTCATTTCTTCACATTTAGAAAAAAAAGAGGGGCAGATAATTCTCTTCTCCTGCTTAGTTTGAAAGTGATTGTCCTAAGATACAGGCAGTCCTCGACTCACAACAGTTCGTTTAGTGATCGTTCAAAGTTACAACAGCACTGAAAAATGTGACTTACGTGTTGTGGCCCGCCAGCAACCAGCAGAGCTGGCAGTGGATTCGGACAGTGAGGAAGTTGGGGAGGAACATGGGCCAGTCTTGGAGTCTGGGGAAGGTTCTGCATCGGAGGCAGATATGAGGGCCAGGGCAGTCTGACAGCTATCAGTTGCCTTTGGAGTCCGAAAGCAGTGAGGCAGATGAACAGCTGGAGCCTGTTCCCAGTGTGCGCATGTGCAGAGTTGCCAGGCGCAGGGAACAGCTAAAGAACAAGGGTGGACTTGGGAGTAAGCCAGTGGTGGGTTCCTACCGGTGCGGTCCACTCTACCGCACTGGTAGCGGCTGGCTGATGACATAATTTGCGCGCGACACCGGTCCGTCGTCTTCACCGGTCCGTTGCGTGTCGCCATCTTTTTTCAGAATTTTTTTGCTTCTTTTGCTTCCTGTGCATGCGCGGAAGAAAAATCTCATGAGGGGACGTGTGCGTGAAATTTCGGTGATTTTTTGTTTCTGTGCATGTGTGGAAGCAAAAAAATCACCGGAATTACGCGCACGTGTCCCCTCGCAAGATTTTGCTTCCGCGCATGCGCAGAAGCAAAATTGTGCGAGGGGCGTATGCGCATAGCATGCATGCACGTGCACAAAACATGGAGATGCGCGCGCAGCACACCAGTAGCAACTTCGAGAGGAAGCCGCCCCTGGAGTAAGGCCACAGGTGGACGATGAATGGCCCCTCCCAGAGAGAATAAAAGAGGAGTGAAAGGGGAGTGGAGTTTGCAGGAGACAATTAGTTCATTTCTGCATTCTTGCCAAATATAAGGTCGGTAGTTGTGAACCATCTTGAAAGACTTTGCTGGAGAGTTATTCACTGTAAATTAAATAAAAGAGGTTTATCGGGACGAGGACTCGGCTTCGTGCTGCTGGGGAAGCCTAGGTCAGAACATTATGACCGTTTTTTCACACTTAACAACTGTTGCAGAATCCTCAGGGTCACATGATCAAAATTCAACACTTGACAACTGGCTCATATTTATGACGGTTGCTGTGTCCTGGGGGTCATGTGATCCCTTTTGCGACCTTCTGACAAGCAAAGTCAATGCAGAAGCCAGATTCACTTAACAACCGGGTTTCTAACTTATCAACTACAGTGATTTACTTAATAATTGCAAAATGGGGCATAATAATGTCTCACTTAACAGCAGAAATTTTGGGCTCAATTGTGGTCGTAAGTCGAGAACTACCTGTAAGTAAATCTTGAGGAATTCTTGATCCATTTCCCTGATAGGTCAGATCAACTGGGCATGGACAGAGTTGTCCCTAAATATAATTTTTACAACCTCTAGAATTTTCTTTGTTCCAAACTACTCATATTTTCCAACACATTCAATGGGAAAAGCATGAAAACAACGAAGAAAGGATAAAACAGAAGTTTATTTTATTTATTGTGCTTTTAAGTCAGTTTTGACTCCTGGCAACTACCTGGATTAGCCCCTGCAGGATTCTTGATAAGATTTCAGAAGTGGTTTTCCATTACCTCCTACCTAGGGCTGAGGGAGAGTGACTGGGTCAAGGTCAACCAGCTGGCTTTCTGCTTAAGACAATACTAAAGACGCGTGCCTGAAATGGCATGCAGAGCCCTGTCTGCAGACAAACCAGCTGTTGCCCCAGCCCAGTTCCACCGTGCATGCGCATGCGCCTCCTGCCGACCAGCTGGTCTTTGGGTCTCTGCCGCGCATGAGCAGGGGACAGGGCTTTCCTCGATCTCCACAGATTCCCCCCAGCGCGCCCTACCTTTCTACTCCATTTCTGCTGCCCACACCAACCTGGAAGGCAAACTGGGCGCGGGGAGCCCAGGGCGCATGCATGGGGGATGGGCACGCATGCATGGGGGTGGGGCGCATGCACTTGCATTGCATTTTGGGGATTGGGGCACGCGTACGTGCATACGCGCACACACACGCTTTAGGGACTCAGCACCAAAAAGGTTAACCATCACTGCTCTATACTATTCCAGAGAAGTGGCTGTTCAGTCTCTTCTTAAAAACTTCCAGTGATGAAGCACCCACAACTGCTGAAGGTGACCCATTCCACTGGTAAATTGTCCTCACTGTTAGGAGATTTCTCCTTAGTTCTAGGTTGCTTCTCTCCTTGATTAGCAAATCCTTCCATTTGCTCCTTGTTCTGCCTTCAGGTGCTTTGGAGAATACATTGACCCTCTCTTAGAATAGAATAGAATAGAAATAGAATAGAATAGAATAACAGAGTTGGAAGGGACCTTGGAGGTCTTCTAGTCCAACCCTCTGCTTAGGCAGGAAACCCTACACCACTTCAGACAAATGGCTGTCCAATATCTTCTTAAAAACTTCCAGTATTGGAGCATTCACAACTTCTGGAGGCAAGTTGTTCCACTGATTAATTGTTCTGTCAGGAAATTTCTCCTTAGTTCTAAGTTGCTTCTCTCCTTGATTAGTTTCCATCCATTGCTTCTTGTCCTGCCTTCAGGTGCTTTGGATAATAGTTTGACTCCCTCTTCTTTGTGGCAACCCCTGAGATATTGGAACACTGCTATCATGTCTCCCCTAGTCCTTCTTTTCACTAGGCTAGACTTACCCAGTTCCTGTAACCGTTCTTCCTAAATTTTAGCCACCAGTCCCAATGATCATCCTTGTTGCTCTTCTCTGCACTCTTACCAGAGCCTTTACATATTTTGAATAATATGGTGACCAAAAATATTCCAAGTGTGGTCTTACTAAAGGTTTATAAAGTGGTACTAGTACTTCACAGGATCTTGATGCTATCCCTCTGTTAATGCAGCCTAGGATTGCACTGGGTTTTTTTGGCTTCTGCTGCACACTGCTGGCTCCTATTTAAGTGATTGTTCGAGTGGGACTCCAAGATCCCTGTCACAGTTACTGTTTTGGAGCGAGGTTTCGCTTGATCTGTACATTTCGTACAATCAAATGAAAGCTGTTTTTCTTCCAGTTATGTCAGCTACTGAGAACCATCTATTCCAGTGATGGTGAACCTTTTTTTCCTCGGGTGCCGAAAGTGCATGCACGTGTGCTATCGCATATGCGCGAGTGCCAACACCCATAATTCACTGCCTGGGAAGGGCAAAAATGGCCTCCCCCGCCCCCCCAGAGGCCCTTTGGAGGCTGGAAATGGCCCATTTCCCAACTTCTGGTGGGCCTGGTAGGCCCATTTTTCGCCCTCCCTAGGCTCCTGAGGCTTCCCTGGAGCATGGGGAGGGCAAAAACGCCCTCCCCCGTCCCCCTAGAGGCCCTCCAGAAGCTGAAAACGCCCTCCCAGAGCCTCCGTGCAAGCCAAAAATCAGCTGGCCTGCACACACATGCGCACTGGAGCTGAGCTAGGCAATGGCTCGCGTGCCGGCAGATATGGCTCCGCGTGCCACCTGTGGCACTCGTGCCATAGGTTCGCCATCACTGATCTATTCCAAAACCCATAACAGAAGGGCTGTTTTCACCCCCATCCTAAACTCTAGAATCATTTGTGGAATATTCCTGAGGAGCGGACTGTTATTCAAATGACCTTCTAATGGGGTCCAAAGCTCCCGCCGCATGAAAGAATTGATGAGGCTGAGCTGTTTCAATTTTTTAATTTTATTTTAAATATATCACTGTATCCTCCTATTCTTGTGATGAAGTATGTGAAATCTCTTACTTTTTTCCCTGATAAGAAAGATGTGAGAATTTTAAAAAAGCATTTGAGATGCGAAAAGAATTTGTCCTCCTTCCTTTTCATTTTGAGAGTTGGGGATATTTAATTGTTTGGAGGGTGGGTGAAATGCAGGGGCGGGTTCCTAATTTTTTTACTACCACTCTGTGGGCGTGGCTTATTTTGTGGGTGTGGCTTTCCAGCCATGTGACTGGGTGGGCGTGGCTTCTCGGACTGATGAAGGGAGGGGAACTGAGATAGGTCCTGCTGCCCATTCCCCCTCTCCTCAGCAGCTTGAGAAGCCTCAAACGTGCAAAAATGCCTAGGATCATCACCGCGTGTTCGTGGCTTCTCGGACTGCTGAAGGGAAGGGAATGGAGATAGCTCCTGCCGCCCGTTCTTTCAGCGTCTCACGTGCTCCCTCAGCCATCCTCCCCTGCTTGGACTCACTGTAGGATAGGAAGGTAGTGTATGAGCAGTGCCGGAAACTCGGCTTCTGGGCATGCACAGAAGAAAATGAAAAAAAAAATTTTTTTTAAATGGCAGCGCCCAGGCACCGGCAACCGACCGCACCGGTACTGTGACCTTCTAATAGGGTCCAACCAGCGGGCCACTACCGGTGCTATAGAGTGGACCGCACTGGTAGGAACCCACCACTGGTGAAATGGTGGGGTGGTATACAGGTAATCCTTGACCACAATTGAGCCCCAAATTTCTGTTGTTAAGCAAGACAGTTGTTAAGTGAGTTTTGCCCCATTTTACGTCTTTTCTTGCTGTTAGAAGGATGCAAAAGGTAATCACATGACCCCAGGACACTGTAACCATCATAAATATGAGTCAGTTCCCAAGAATCTGTAGTTTGATCACGTGATCGTGGAGATGCTGGTGTTGGAAGAAATATCCATCTGGTTCAGTTCCAAGCCGGGAGAAAGGCACTGGAGACAAAATGGAGGCTGGAGGCTGATTGGAAAGAGGGCCGGATCTGGCCTGTGAAGTGCTTAAATCCAGCTGGCAGGGCTGGCCTGGAAATATCAATGGACCGGCCCACGGGGCCTCTTCTGGCCAAAACGGGCCATGTGTGGCCCATGGAGCCCATTTTTGGCCTCCCCAGCCTCCAGCAGCACTCTCCTGGCCAAAAACAGGACGTGCAGAGGCCTCACCGCCCATTTTTGGCTGGCAGAATGCTGCAGGAGGCCATGGAGAGCAAAAACAAGATGCTGGGGGCTGCACACGGCCTTCCACGCCCCATTTTGGCTGGCAGGGTGCTGCAGGTTGTGTCTGTCGCATCTCCCCCTCGCTCCCCGCCCCCCTGGCCTGTGGAGGAGAACTACAATGCTGATCCAGCCTCGAAGAAATCCAGTTTGACACTCCTGGACTGACCTAAGTTTAGTTGAATTTTCTGAGGGTGATGCAATGATGGGGCATTGGGCAATTCCTATTGTGGCTGAGGACTAATCCTACCTTTGTTGGATCTTGGGTGAGGGTATTTGCTTAAGATCTCATGGATGAACAGACTGAAATCTCAAGAAAAGTTGGTTGATAGATACTTCCAGAAAGCATCCGCTATTGGAAATGGTTGCTGATCCCTGTAATGGAAAAATAATTACATATTTAATTACATATTAATTTATTTCATTAATAATTACATGCAGAAAGCCAATTTGGTCTACTGGTTAAGGCACCAGGCTCAAAGGCAAGAGACCGTGAGTTCTAGTCCTGTCTTAGCCATGAAAGCCAGCTGGGTGACTTTGGGCCAGTCACTCTCTCAGTCCAATCCACCTCATAGGGTTGTTGTTGTTGGGGGAAAATAGGAGGAAGAAGATCTGTTGGATATGTTCACTACCTTGAGTTAATTTATAAAAATAATAAAGGTGATATATATATAGGGTATGGCTATCTGACGAGAGCTAAAAAGCTCGAAATAGATCTATAATAGTCTCCCTTTATTTTCATTTATCAGCAAAAAATGCAATATTTAAATATTCATATATATATGAATGTATCGGTATATATTTTTAAAATCACACCTAGCTATGCAACTTCTATAATAATAATAATAATAATAACAGAGTTGGAAGGGACCTTGGAGGTCTTCTAGTCAACCCCCTGCTTAGGCAGGAAACCCTACATCACTTCAGACAAATGGTTACCCAGCATCTTCTTAAAAACTTCCAATGTTGGAGCATTCACAACTTCTGGAGGCAAGCTGTTCCACGGATTAATTGTTCTAACTGTCAGGAAATTTCTCCTTAGTTCTAAGTTGCTTCTCTCCTTGATTAGTTTTCACCCATTGCTTCTTGTTCTACTCTCAGGTGCTTTGGAGAATAGGTTGACCCCCTCTTCTTTGTGGCAACCCCTGAAGTAGCAAAAGTTTTCTTTAAACTGTCTTAGATCATTTACTGAAAGTACCTCTTTTAAAAATATATAAATTGGCAAAAAAAGGACCTGAGTTGTAGAGTAATACTCTTAACATGTCTTTCACCTTTCCAGTTAATTTCAAATTTGCAACAGCTCCCTTACTGTATATTGAGAAAAAAAAGGAGGCGGTTCATCTTCATCGTCATTATCTTAGCACATTGTTTAATGTTTTGGCTTAATTTCCTGATGGACGGTCCTTGGTGAGATACCACTGTCTCCAGTCTTACTAATTCATCAACTATAATGGCCGGAGAGAGTTGAAAATAGGGCGGCTGTGGGCTAGACCGAGGTCAAGGAGTCCAGTCTCAACGTACAAGGATTCTGAGATTTGTTGGTGTCTTCCTGATTGTGAAGAGCAGAGAAAGATTTCTCACTGATCACCAAGTTATAAAGTTTATTTTGTATTCTTGACAAATGTATCCTTTTATGTACACTGAGAGCATATGCACCAAAGACAAATTCCTTGCGTGTCCAATCACACTTTTAGATTTAGATTTATTATTAGAGTTGGAAGGGACCTTGTAGGTCATCTAGTCCAACCCCCTGCTCAAGCAGGAGTTCCTATACCATTAGAGACAGATGGCAGTCCAGTCTCCCCTTGAAGGTCGCAAGTGTTGGGGCTCTCACGACCTCCGCTGGCAAGCTGTTCCACTGGCTGATCGCTCTCACCGTCAGAAAGTTTCTCCTCACTTCCAGGTTGAATCTCTCCTTGGTCAGCTTCCATCTGTTATTCCTTGTTTGGCTTTCTGGTGCCATAGAGAACAGCCTGACCCCCTCCTCTCTGTGGCATCCCCTCAAGTATTGGAACACTGCTATCATGTATCATGTATCATACTAGTACCTCTCTGGTCCTTGATTGTATCCCTCTATTTATGCTGCTCAGGACTGCGTTGGCCTTTTTGGCTGCTGCTGCACACTGCTGGCTCATATTTAGTTGGCTGTCTAACAAGACTCCAAGATCCCTCTCGCAATCGCTGCTATTGAGTGTGGTTTCACCCAGTTTGTATGTGTATTTTTGATTCTTCTTACCTAGGTGTAGAATTTTATTTTTCTCCGTGTTAAATTTCATTTTATTGGTTTGGGCCCAGTGTTCGAGTCTGTCAAGGTCCCTCTGGATTTTGAGTCTGTCCTCTGGGGTGTTTGCTTGGCCAATAAAGAATTCTATTCTATTCTATTCTATTCTATTCTATTCTATTCTATTCTATTCTATTCTATTCTATTCTATTCTATTCTATTCTATTCTATTCTAATTCTATTCTTCTTCCTCATAGCACATTTCAATGGGGAGCCATCTTGGATGCCCTACCTTCTTCTTCAGCCCAGGCTAAGCGGAGAGGGGGAAAAAAAGGGGGGGGGGGAGAAAGATGCATTTTATTTATCCCAGGAGTACTTTGGGAAGATAAAAAAAATGCTGTTTCAAATGATGTTTCCTCTGGGAGGGGTGTGCAGGTTGATCAATCCAGAATTGCACTACAGAATCAATGTGCTGTATAATTAGGGCACTCCAAGGGTAGGGAAAGAAAAAAAAATCGACTCCAAGACATTGCAAGCCTCTTCAACACAAACTAGAATACTTTATTTGGCCAAGTGTGATTATGGAAATACAAACAATTTGTTTCTGGTACATATGCTCTCAGTGTAGATGCAAAACAACAAAGTAATAATAATCATAAGATCAAAAGATCAAAACATTCTGATGTGAATGAGAATAACATATGTTCAACAAAATGTGGAGTTCAGCTTGGTGGATCCATGTTGCTTGGGGTCAAATGACAATACAATTTCAGATTAACCTCTTTATTATTATTAGATTTTATTATTTAAGGTTTAGTTTTCAAT
>JALIGW010000095.1:87500-120150 GCA_023053685.1 Diadophis punctatus similis
TGTTGCTCTCGTTTCAGCTGATCTATGACCGTTTTATTTTTTTACACAGGCGTACAAAATATCTGGCAGGTACTGAAACATCTCAATTTTCCTGAGTCACAGCACTGACTTCATTTAATCCAGATATGCTGGAGTTTCAGTTCCCAGAATTTAACATTGGCCATGGCTGTGCCAGATGGGAACTGTAGCCCAAGTAGAAAAAAACGTGGAGGAAGTTTGAAGAAACTTAAGACTCAGGACAGGAAGAATATTGCTGCTTTAACACTGGAGAAGACACCTAAGAACTCAGATCAACCTCAATTTATGACCACAATTGGAAACAGAGTTTCCACTGTTAAGCAAGACCGTTTTTAAGCGAGTCACGCCTGATTTTGCGATCTTTTTTTTGGTCACGATTGTTAAATGAATCACTGCCGTTGTTAAGTAAATCACGGTCATTAGGTGAAACCAGCTTCTCCTTTTGACTTTGCTTGTCGGAATACATGTCAATTGTCCAGTGCCCAAATTTTGATCATGTGACTGTAGGGATGCTTTGATGGCCATAAATGTGAGACTGATCAGAAATATAGATACAGATACAGATTAAGAGAGTTGGAAGGGACCCTGTAGGTCATCTAGTCCAACCCCCCACCCAAGCAGGAGACCCTACACCATTTCTGACAGATGGCAGTCCAGTCTCCCCTTGAAGGTCGCAAGTGTTGGAGCTCTCACAACCTCCGCAGGCAAGCTATTCCATTGGCTGATTACTCTCACTGTCAGAAAATTTCTCCTTATTTCCAGGTTGAATCTCTCCTTGGTCAGCTTCCATCCATTATTCCTTCTCTGGCCTTCAGGTGCTTTGGAGAATAGCTTGATCCCCTCCTCTCTGTGGCAGCCCCTCAAATATTGGAAGACTGCTATCATGTTTCCCCTGATCCTTCTCTTCACTAGACTAGCCATGCCTGGTTCCTGCAACCGTTCTTCATATGTTTTAGCCTCCAGTCCCCTAATCATCTTGGTTGCTCTTCTCTGCACTCTTTCTAGAGTCTCAACACCTTTACTTCAGAGCTGTTGTGGCTTTGAACAGTCAATAAACGAATGGCTGTAAGTCAAGAACTACCAGTATTCTGGAGAGGAGTGATGCACCGACTTACGAAGGCAAAGATTTACACCATAATTTTGGGCTCCATTACAATCATAAGTTGAGGTCTGCCTGTATAAGCCGAACTAAATAGAAGCATATAAATACTTATTCAGCAGGTGAATATTCCATCGATCCAGCATCAAATTTTAAGAGGGAAAAATACCCACCTCTTGTCCCATAGGAATTCTACCTTCGTGTAAGTTCCATTACTGCTATTTTTATTTTTAGCGTCTAATGGTAATTTTTCCTAATCCAAACGACAAAACTCTAGTTCTAATTTGTAGCCCCTTTTATATACTGTATACTGAAAAGTTGGGGTGGTGCGGTGGCTCAGCGGTTAAGGCGCTGGGCTTGTTGGCTGGAAAGCCAGCAGCCCAGGTTCGAGACTCGAGCGCTATGTGATGGGATGAGCTCCCGTCCTCATCTCAGATCCTGCCAACCTAGCAGCTTGAAAACATTCAAATGCAAGTAGATAAATAGGTACCATTTTGGTGGGAAATTAACAGCACTCTGCCATGTAATGCTGGCCACAGGACTGAGGAAATGTCTTTGGAGAGTGTCTTGAAATGGAGATGAGCATTTCTCCCTAGAGTTGGCAATGACTACAGGTAGTCCTTGAGTTACAACAGTTCATTTAGTGACCATTCAAAGTTACAACGTCCCTAACTATGGAACTAAGAGAGAGAGAGAGGAAACAGGGTATTATAAAATTTGGGATAAAATATCAATATAAATTAAATGATAAGATACCTATCTGGGCAATACCCAGACACGCAATAGAGAATATAAGCATAGAACAAAAACAGGATGTAGTCACATACAGACAGCTTCTTACCATAGAAAGAGGGGTATTACAGCTAAAACCTCTGAATGTATTAAAAGAGGAAAGGGTAATCCAAACCTGGTTTCAGTATGGACAGCTACAGGCCAGATGGAAAAAGAACCAGAAAATTGGTATCACGCAAAATGAGCACAATCTAATAAAACAAATTAGGGACCAAAGTCAAATGCATATAAAAAGGTTATATAATATATTGATAAAAATAGATTCTGAAACAGAACTAGTTAAAGACTGCATGATAAAGTGGGAACAAAATTTCGAAGAACCAGTAAAGATGGAAACATGGGAGAAGATATGGGTAAGAAATGTAAAATTTACGCAAGCCCAAAACCTGAGAGAGAATTTTTACAAGATGTTTTTTAGGTGGCATTTAGATCCTAAAAAATTAGCTTGTATGTATCCGAACTTACAACCTAAATGCTGGAGATGTGATTGTGTTGACGCTACGTATTATCATATATGGTGGACTTGTAAAAAGGTCAAAGCATTTTGGATAAAAATATGGTGGATTATGCAAAATATTCTTAAAAAGAAGATAAAGTTTACTCCTCAGTTATTCTTGCTGGGTATAATCACAGACTCTATAGCTATAGAGTCTAATCTGATTCTGAACTTAACAACGGCAGCAAGACTGTTGGAGGCGCAGTATTGGAAGAAGGAAGAATTGCCTACTATTCAAGAATGGACGTTAAAAGTAAAAAACCTAGCAGAGATGGCTAAAATATCAGCATATCTTAAGGACCATTCAGACGAGAAATACAAGCTGGAATGGAGAAGATGGATTGATTACATTCAAAATAAATATGGGACTAAGAAATTCCAGATAGCTTAGAATAAATGAGCAAGGAATGTTTCAACTTATCTAAATGTACCTTTATATAAGGGGAGTTAAAGTACAAGAGAGGGATGAAGTCAAAGTTAGTTAATTTATTCTAGTATATGGTTGCTAAATGTTTATACCCTGTATTTGCTCTGGGAGGTTGGGGAGGGGAGGGAAAGGGGGGTTGGGTGGGGAGGGAAACAGATGAAAAGTCAATGGGGAAGCCAGATTCACTTCACAACCAGGTTACCAATTTAAGAACTGCAGTGATTCACTTAACAGATGTGGCGAGAAAGGTCGTCAAATGGAGCACACTCACTTAACAAATTTCTCACAAACTCACTTAACAAATTTCTTAGCAACATACATTTTGGGCTCAATTGTGGTCATAGGTTGAGGATTACCTGTAGTGGAGTAAAATCCTTTTATATATATTCTATATATATATATATATAGAAAAGGTGAGTTGTGAAGGCAGAGATGCAGGCTTTAAGTCACCGAATACAAATGTTGATTGGCAAATGGTGTGAACAGAGTTGGAACTAAGCTAGGGGAGTCTAAAAAATAGCTGAAACATGATTTTATTTAGCTCGATGTTATCACTGAATAGACTGGGTGAAATTCTCCCAGTTTTATCCATTTGTATTGTGATTTAATGATAATGGGATCAAAATAGCTTATTTCTGTGTGGATTTTTGGCCTATAAATTGAAGAGAGGACACATATTTTAATCCTGATAGTTAGAAACATTTTAAAACATGAGAATCTCGCCCCTCAGGTTTTCAGTACAGCGATCCCTCGCTATATCGTGGTTTACCTTTCACGGTCTCGCTGCTTCACGGATTTGCAGCGTGCATTGTGTTCTGCATTCTGATTGGCTGATTGGTAAAACGCCAAGAGCAGTGAAATACACGTGAGGGCCTGAGTCAGCTGTGAAGACGTGGGCGGCCAGGCAGTCAGCGGCAATGCGCGCGGCTCCGGGACTCGCAAACTTCTCCGATGAGTTCTTGCCTGTGTGGTGGTCTCCTGCTTCAGTCTGGCAGCGGCAGGCGAGTAAAGCAGTCCGATGAGCTCTGCGCGTGCGCAGAAGGACTGCCGCTCATCAGCTGTAGGGCGGGCCGCGCTGTCAGCTTTCCCTGAGGGAAAATGGCCGTTCGCGCCAAATCGACAAGGGAACGGCCTACAAGCTCGCTCAGGAGATCAGTGTCAAGCAGCCACAGCAGACGTCAAGAGAGGGAGAGGTTGGAGGATTTTTCAGGCTTTTTTTGGGCGTCGAAAACGCAGAAGCCGAAAACGCAGAAGGAGGGGTTAAAAAAAATAAAGGTTCCTACTTCACGGATTTCGCCTATCACGGGTTCTTTTTGGAACGTAACCCCCGCGAAAAACGAGGGATCACTGTATTTTATTTTCTTCTATTCCAGCTGGTATGCTGTATTCCATACCGACGGCTAACTCCTAAGCCACACACACCCAATGTTACATTGCAGAATGATTCATTTGACTTAAACCCCACTTCTTCTCTTCAAAGACGCCATATAACATTTAAAGTAGCTCAGTGTGGAAAACTAATGAATATTAGAACACACATGACAGCATTTTGGCTCTGGCACACTGACTAATGTTGGAAAAAGACTGGCCGTTAGCACAAAGCCGTTACCCTGTCTGTAAAAAAGAAATGAGGCTGTTCATTTTTTTTTAAATGCATGACACACTCAGATTTAATTTGCTGCAGTTTTTAAGTGCTGGGTATTGTGTCCCGGCTATCAAATAAATATATTTATGTTCGCTCCCAAGCAAAGCCCAACACTTTGTGTTGCATTTTTACAGGCTGCAAAGGAACAATTGCCACTTCGAAAACCAGTAAATCAAAGACTCAGATTTTAGTGAGGCCACTGAGCGACATCTAGGGTCACCTTCATCTCCTGAAAATACCCCTCCCCTTTGCTGCCTAAAACTGAAAATCATAGACTCAGAGGGCTCAAAGGTTCCCTGGAGGTCTTCCGTAAACCTTATAACATCCTGGGCAAATCTTTTCTTGAGTGACAAATGTGTATTATAACGTATGTGATAAGCACTGAATATCTGTATACTGAGAACTTCTGCACCAGAAGCAAATTCCTTGTGGGTCTAATCACACTTAGCCAATAAATAATATTGTAATTCTATTCTATTCTATTCTATTCTATTCTATTCTATTCTATTCTATTCTATTCTATTCTATTCTATTCTATTTCTATTTCTATTTCTATTTCTATTCCATTATTGCCATTATTGCCATTATTTCCATTTCATCTCTTCTCCTCTCCTCTCCTCTCCTCTCCTCTCCTCTCCTCTCCTCTCCTCTCCTCTCCTCTCCTCTCCTCTCCTCTCCTCTCTCTCTTCTCTTCTCTTCTCCTCTCCTCTCCCTCTCCCTCTCCCTCTCCCTCTCCCTCTCCCTCTTCTCTTCTCTTCTCTTCTCTTCTCTTCTCTTCTCTTCTCTTCTCTTCTCTTCTCTTCTCTTCTCTTCTCTTCTCTTCCCTTCCCTTCCCTTCCCTTCCCCTCCCCTCCCCTCCCCTCCCCTCCCCTCCCCTCTCCTCTCCTCTTCATTATTAGGCTAAGGGATCCAAATATGTTTAGCTTAGCGAAGAGAAGGCTCAGGAGAGACAAAATAGCATCTTCCAATACTTGAAGGGCTGTCAAGGGCATTGATTTATTCTCCATAGCACTTGAGTGTAGGAGAAGAAGAATGTGTGGAACCTCCTCAGGGGGAGATCCAACTGGAACTAAAAAGGAATTTCCTGACAGTGAGAACGATTGATCACTGGAACAACTTGCCTTCCAGAGTTGTGGGTGTTCCATCCCTGGAGAATTTCAAGAAAAGATTGGACCACCATGTGACCAGGATGGTATAAAGTGTCCTGCCTTAGAGAAGACCTCCAAGGTCTTTTCCAGCTCTATGATTCTATGATTCTTAAAACAAAGAAAGAAAGAAACATAAAAACAGAACTACAAGAAGGCCTTGCAAATTATGAGGGGTGTCCCCACTCATTGGCGTATCAAAAAATTGAAAAAATGCCTAATTCGATCTGTTGGCACCTCCCTCCCTCTCTCCCTCCCTCTCTCTCTCTCCCTCCCTCCCTCCCTCCCTCCCTGTAATGGGTTTCACTTACCTTTGCTACTGGTTTGGAGATGTGCGCACACGCCGCTTCTGTGCATGCGCAGAAGCTTCTGCGCATGCACAGATCGTCCGTGATGACATCTGGGCAGGTGGGCGGAGACTCCTGCTGCCACTGCTACAGGTTCACCCGAACCAGTGCGAACTGGTAGCAACCTACCACTGTTCCCCCCTTCTCACACACACAAGAGAAATAATTCTCTATCTCCTACCCCCACCCCGTCTAGGCTACCCTGAACAGTGGCACTCAGTGGTAGCCCTGAAGCTGGACCTGAAGTAGACTTCAATCTCAAATTCAGCCTGGCACCACCACCACCACCACCACTACGATTCAAAAAGGCCATCTCCAGCTATCCCTTAAGGCAGCGGTTCCCAACCTTCCTAATGCCGCGACCAGCGATCCGCCCCCGCGCCCCCACTGCGACCCACCCCACCGCCACCATTTGGGTTCTTTTACCCTCTGCGCATGCATGAAGCATTCTGCATGCACAGAGGGCAAAAGAACTCAAATGGCATGCGCAGTGGCAAAAAATCCCAATTTTTTTTTAAAAAGCCGAAAACAAGATGGCAACCACATACACAGTGCTGGAAACTCAGCTTCTGCGCATGTGCAGAAGAAACCCCCCCCCAAAAAATTCAAAAAAATATATCAAGAAATACCCCCACACACACACACCAAAAGGCAAAAACAAGATGGCGACCGCATGCACAGTGCCAGAAACTCGGCTTCTGCGCATGTGCAGAAGAAAAAAAAACCCGGGAAAAAATCCCCCCCCCAAAAAAATTCTAAAAAAAAAAATAAAAAAAATAAAAAAAGATGGCAGCACCCATGGACCGGCACCAACTGAACCGGTTCTGTGACATCATCATGATGTCACCAGCAGCTTGCTACTGGTTCGGGCGAACTGGTCCTAACCTGGAGGAATTCACCTCTGATTTCTCCTTAATTCTAAGTTCTTATCTCTCCTTGATAAGCTTCCTTCCGTTACTTCTTGTCCTGCCTTCAGATGCTTTGGAGGCTGACACCCTTTTTTCTGTGACAGCCCCTCAAATATTGCACGACTGCTATCATGTCATCCCTAGTCCTTATCTGACGGCCACACTGGATCATGTGGGCTCCTTGGCCTCTCCTCTGTACAGAGAATAAGACACTGAGTTTATCCCCGTGGACTTGCCAATGCATCGCTCCGTAAATGTTCTTGCAGGACAAACACTATTGCAGCTAGTGAGTGCAGCAGCCAGGAAGCCAATCTGCAAATTCAGGTTGGGGGGTGAGATGTTCTTTTCCAGCGCTTCAGCAGTATTCAGAACTGAGTCTGCAAAAAAGTCCACCCCAAATCCTGCAACGGCAGGATCTTCCTGCAAGCTTTCCAGCCCCCATCCTCTTCGATTCTTGGCTAGCGCCCACCACTGCAGATGGGAAAGCTAACTTTCTTGCTGCAGAGGAAGGAGGGGAAAAAGAGGCAAGGGCGGCCATGCCATGTTCCTGGTCGGCACGCTTTTGGAAGGCTCAGGAAGGGAGAAGTCGGTTTTCCGCCATTGGGGACAGCCCTCCTCGTTGGCAAGGCCTTCTTGCGGGTTTTTTGTTGTTGCTCTTTTGCAATTATTACAAAGGGAGGGGTGCAGTTGTAGTTATGGGAGCAGTCTGACATAATGATTAAACTTTTTCAAACTTGGCAAGTTAAAAGTGGGTGAATTTCAACTGGACGATTTTGGGCCAATCATCAGGATATGGTGAGTTTTAGACCAGGGGTAGGCAAACTATGGTTCTTTGAGGACCTGTGGACTTCAACTCCCAGAATTCCTGAGCCAGCCATGCATGCATAGCTGGCTCAGGAATTCTGGGAGTTGAAGTCCACAGGTCCTCAAAGAGCCATAGTTTGCCCACCCCTGTTTTAGACCCACCTTAGGCATAGAAGCTGGCTGGGTGACTTTGAGGCCAATCATCCAGAGAGAGAGAGAGAGAGTTCTAGTGCTGCCTTAGACATGAAAATTGGCTGGGTGACTTTAGGCCAATCACCAGGGGACTGTGCGTTCTAGTCCTGCTTTAGGCATGAAAGCTGGCTGGGTGTCTTTGTACCGATCACCATCAAATGGGGAGTTCTAGTCCCTCCTTAGATATGAAAGCCGTCTGGATGACTTTGAGCCAATCACCAGGAGACAGTGAGTTCTAGTCCCATTTTAGCCATGGACGCTGGCTGGGTGACTTTGGGCCAATCACCAGGAGACTGTGAGTTCTAGTCCCATCTTGCTATGAAAGCCAACTGGATGACTTTGAGTCAATCACCAGGAAACAGTGATAGTTTGAAATTCACCAGACCTTGACAATATCTTGCAACCCATCAACCATGAGGAGACACAGATTATCATGTGAGAATGCATGAATAACGCTGGCATGAATTGTCACCCATTGAGAAGTGTTCTGGCTTCTAAAAAGAGCAAATGCTTTAATTTAGTTTCTGGTTATACATAAAAAAGATGTCTATAGACACACACACACACAAACACACCCCTTCTTTCCTAAATGTCATCTTCTAGAGTTGCCAACTATCCGGAAAACAAGGAAAGAAGCCAGCTTCCCTGTTCTTGTACAATTCCTGCATATCAAACCATTGTTTCATACCAAGGTTAATTTATGCCTGGGTGCCACACATATATCATCTACTAATTGCTGCAGGTTAAATTTATTATTCCAAGGATAACTACCTTGGCTGTTTTCAGCTCTTGACCCATCATCCTTTGCCCATTTACGCTAACATCTTCTGTTCCAGATGTTAGTTGTCACCCAGAGTTTGACTGTGAACAGTTGTGAACCCATGACAGATGCTAATTGATTCTCTTCTTTAAAAATGCACGTACTGTACAGGTAGCCTTTAGATTAGATTACATTAACAGAGTTGGAGGGGACCTTGTAAATCATCTAGTCCAACCCCCTGCTCCAGCAGGAGACCCTACACCATTTCTAACAGATGGCTGTCCAATCTCTTCCTGAAAGCCTCCAGTGATGAAGCTCCCACAACTTCTGAAGGCAACTTCTGTTCCATTGGTGGATTGTTCTCACTGTCAGAAAATTTCTCCTTATTTCCAGGTTGAATCTCTCCTTGTTCAGTTTCCATCCATTATTCCTTGTCTGGCCTTCAGATGTTTTGGAGAATAGCTTGACCTCCCTCCTCTCTGTGGCAGCCCCTCAAATATTTGAACACTGCTATCATGCCTGAGTCCTTCGGGAGTTGGGCGGCATATAAGAATAACAAAAAAATAAATGTCTGCCCTGGTCCTTCTCTTCACTAGACTAGCCATCAGCGGAATGATTTGCCTCCAGAAATTGTGGGTGCTCCATCACTTGAGGGTTTTAAGAAGAGATTGGACAACCATTTGTCTGAAATGGTATAGGGTTTCCTGCTTGAGCAAGGAGTTGGACTAGAAGACCTCCAAGGTCCCTTCTAACTCTGTTAGACTGTTATTCTGGTCTTTCCTGAAGCCCAAGTCACAATGTCCATTGGAGGGCACCACATAGTCACTGAAAAGGAGGAAATTTGCAAATTAAAATGGCTAATGGGAGCTGGACAGATCCCAGCCCAAGTGTGATCAAGAAGATAGTTAATAAAGTATAATAGATTGTGTCCCTGGCCAAAGTTGATGGCATCATATAGGGCAGTGATGGTGAACCTTTTTTGGCTCGGATGCCAAAAGGGTGTGTGTGCACGCGATAGCGTGGACGTGGGTGCCCTCCCCCCACACATGTGCACAACCCCCAAGCTGCCCCCCGCGCATGTGCACAGGCCTCACTGAAGCTGTGGAGTTGCCCTACTACTTACCTTCGGACAGTTGCAACCAGGCCTCGCACACCTCGGCCCATTTCTTCTTCAGCCTGCAAGGCTTTCCTGAAGGCCTCTCTAGCCGATAACAGAGCTTCGGATCGATCTAGAGCTCTGTTATTGGCTGCAGAGGCCTTCAAAAAAGCCTTGCCGGCTGTAGAAGAAATGGGCTGGGATGTGAGAGGCCTGGCTACAACTGTCCAAAGCTGAAGAAGTTACTGAAGACCTCTGACAGTGAAAAGGAGGCTGGGGTTGAGCACACAAGTGAACTTCCGGTTGGGCCGTTTTTCTCAGTCCCCAGGCTTCAAGAGGCTTTTCTGAAGCCCGGGGAGAGCAAAAATGGCCGAAAAGAAGGCCGAAAATCAGCTGGCCAGCGTGCATATGCATGCTGGAGCTGACATAGGGCAACACCTCGCGTGCCCTCAGTTATGGCTCTGCGTGCCACCTGTGGCACGCGTGCCATAGGTTCGCCATCACTGATATAGGGTGTGTCAAGTAAGGGTCTTGTGATGGGGAGGTCATGTCAGGTGAAGGTCTCTGGGAGGTGATGTGGATGTGAGAAATGATAGTCAGAATTCTCCAACCCCTAGGAATAGCCCACAATCCCACAGCTACACTCCGCCAGGAATTATCCAGCGCCAAAGACAAGATAGAGAAAGGATGAAAGAAACGACGTAATTTTAAAATCTGAAATATTTCCACTGTCTCTTTTACAGTCAGGATATCCTTTCTTGAATCTCTTGCTCTACTCACTATGCAGCTGTGGGCTTTGCGCTCCATTATCTGACCCAATCCTTAGATGGCATCTCCGGGCCCAGTCTTCTCTCAAGGTCATTCCTACCATTATAACATGACAGCTCTTTAGATATTTGAAAGCCATGATAATATCTCCATATATTCTTTTTCTTCTCTTTGCTAAACATAACCGGTGCCACCAACTCTTCCATAGAAATATTATTTCCTAGACCAGTGATGGCGAACCTTTTTTTCCTCGGGTGCCGAAATACTGCGCACGCGCGCTATTGTACGTGCGTGCGTGCCCACACCCATAATTCAAAGTCCCCACTCGCCCCACCCCCTGTGCATGCGTGCGCGACCCCCCCACTCCCCCGTTTTCCGACTTCCAGTGGGCCCGGTAGGCCCATTTTTTGCCCTCCCCAGGCTCCAGAGGCTTTCTTGGAGCTTGGGGAGGGCGAAAACGCTCTCCCTGCCACCCCGGAGGCCCTCCAGAGGTCGAAATCGCCCTCCCAGAGCCTCCGCGCGAGCCAAAAATCAGCTGGCGGGCACGCACATGCGCGCTGGAGCTCACCTAGGGCAATGGCTCGCGTGCCGGCAGATATGGCTCCGCGTGCCACCTGTGGCACCCGTGCCATAGGTTCACCATCACTGTCCTAGACTCTTTATTATTTTAGTGGCTTTTTCTGGGCACATTCCAGTTTGTCAATAGTCTCCTTAAAATGTGGCATTCAGAGCTAAATGCAAGCAGTGAGTCCTCAATGTATTGAGGCCAAATTGAGGCCAAATTGAGCCCAAAATTGAGCCCAAATTGAACCCAAAACAATTGAGCCCAAAATTTCCATTGCTCAGAGAGAGAGTGAATTTCGCCTCATTTTGCAACCTTTCTTGCCACAATCCTGAAGTGAAGCACTGCAGTTGTTGTTAGTAGCACGGTTGTTAAATGAATTTGGCTTCCCCATTGACTTTGTTTGTTCAGGAGGTCACACAAGGTCATCACATGACCCCGGGACACAGCAACCATCCTAAGTACATGCCAGTTGCCAAGCGTCTGAATTTTGATCACGTGATCATGGGAATGCTGCAACCGTTGTGTGAAAAGCGATCGTCAATCACTTTTTTCCTGGTTTTTTTTAAAGTAACAATTTTATTAGTTTATAATGTAGCATACGAAGAAAATACAAAAGTAAATATAATGGGAAAAATCAAGAAGGAAAAGGGGAAGAGAAAGAAAAGGGACTCAGATACAGATTAACAGAGTTGGAAGGGACCTTGTAGGTCATCTAGTCCAACCTCCCGCCCAAGTAGGAGACCCTACACCAGTGGTGGGTTCCTACCGGTGCGGTCCAGTGCTCCGTTCCGGTAGGGACCCAACGATTGAGCAATTCATGTGCGATGGCTCTGGTGCCGTCTTTGCCGGTCCGTCGTGCGGCACCATCTTTTTTCTGATTTTTTGGGCTTTTTTGCTTCCTGCGCATGCGCAGAAGCAAAGTCTCGCGAGGGGACGCTCGCACGCATGAGAGTTCGGTGATTTTTTGCGTGGAAGCAAAAAATCTCCAAAATCGCACACACACGCGCGCCCTCACAAGATTTCAGTGATTTTTTGCTTCCTGCGCATGCACAGAAGCAAAATCGCACAAACGTGCGCATGCGCGAAACGTGATGATGCGTGCGCGGCACACCGGTAGCCAGGTAAGACGAACGCGCCCCTGCCCTACACCATTTTTGACAAATGGCAGTTCAGTCTCTTCTTGAAATCTTCCAGTGATGAAGCTCCCACAACTTCTGAAGGCAACTTCTGTTCCATTGGTTGATTGCTCTCACTGTCAGAAAACTCCTTATTTCCAGGTTGAATCTCTCTTTGATTCTATCCATTATTCCTTGTCTTGCCTTCAGGTGCCTTGGAAAATAGCTTGACCCCCTCCTCTCTCTGTGGCAGCCCCTCAAATATTTGAACACTGCTATCATGTCTCCCCTGATCCTTCTCTTCACTAGACTAGCCATGGCCAGTGAGCATGATACGATAGCAGTGTTCCAATATTTGGGGGGCTGCCACAGAGAGGAGGGGGTCAAGCTATTTTCCAAAGCACCTGAAGGCCAGACAAGGAATAATGGATGGAAACTGAAAAGGCATTGACTCCCTTCGGTGCAGTAAAATAAGGCATTAACATCAATTTTTTTTACTTTTACTTAATAATTCAAACTAGCAATTTCTATGACAAATAGAAAAAAATATATTTTAAAAATCTATTTAAAAATCACATTTTTTCAGTGCAGTTTTAACTTCGGAAGGTCACTAAAGGGAAGGTTGTAAGCCAAGGACAACCTCTACAATATTCTACCCTCGATGCCAATCCCACCAGTACAGAACGGAGAGGAAAGATGACCTCTCTTGACCCTGACTAACTTCTCTTGATCTTGTTTCAGGCGAAGAGAGGGGTGGGGAAAACCCTGATTACTTTAAAATTGAAACCGTTAAAGACGCAGCTGAACGGCCTCTGGCCAATGGGGATGAAAGTGAAGGAACATTAGGAGGGCTTGGTGTTAGAAAAAGAATTAATGGAGCCTGTTATGTTGCATTTAGGGAAGTGAGGATCAGCCCCTAACTTTTTCTTAACGTATGGAGCCTAGAGTGAAAAATACGGGTTAACTAATGCAAAACAGCGCAGAATTATTAGTGCGCATAATTTGCAAGCTCTATTTCCATCGGTGCATCTTAAAATCTGCCAAGTCACACTGCAGATTTGCATTCGATTTGTGGAAGGCTCTTAATTCTTCCTTTTGCCCAGCTTATATCTATACATACAAAGGGAAGAACGTTACTGCTTTTTTTTTTTTTACCGGGCTGCTCCCTTGCTTTTGACTTTTAAGATTTAGATTTAGATTTATTATTAGAGTTGGAAGGGACCTTGTAGGTCATCTAGTCCAACCCCTTTGAGTGATTTGCCATTGAGTGAAAGTGAGCAGCAGCTTTCTTATTCTGCTAACGTGGCTGGATATTTTTAGGCCACGGGTCAGCAAGCCTGCTCTGATTCAAATCTACTCCGTTGCATTTTCCTTCGGGTTGGATGGGATTTCTTTAGAAAGACGTAGATGTAGAATGGCAATCTAAAGCGTGGTAGTGTGGTTGCATTGTCCACATTGGGATGGTCTTCATCCATCGTTGAGTTGACAGAATAGTCAACTATTTCTGCCAACCTGCCTTCCATTGAGGACCTGTATACTGCACGAGTCAAAAAGAGGGCAGTGAAAATATTTACTGACCCCTCACATCCTGGACATAAATAGTTTCAACTCCTACCCTCAAAACGACACTAAAGAGCACCGCACACCAAGACAACTAGACACAAGAACAGTTTTTCCCCAAACGCCATCACTCTGCTAAACAAATAATTCCCTCACCACTGTCAAACTATTCACTAAGGCTGCATTACTATTATTATTAGTCTTCTCATCGTTCCTATCACCCATCTCCTCCTATTTATAACTTGTTGCTTGTATCCTTACGATTTATATTAATATTGATTGTTTCCTGATTGCTTATTTGTACACTATGACAATCATTAAGTGTTGTACCTCATGATTCTTGACAAATATATCTTTTCTTTTATGTACACTGAGATCATACCAAAGACAAATTCCTTGTGTGTCCAATCACACTTGGCCAATAAAGAATTCCATTCTATTCTAGTCTAGTCTACTGGCATAGATCTTGCTGCCCCATTGCTGATCCTCATCCTACCTTTATGTTTGGTTTGCAAGCCATGATATATAAAAAGATGTTGAGACTCTAGAAACAGTACAGAGAAGAGCAACAAAGTTGATCAGGGGACTGGAGGAAAAAATCTACGAGGAACAATGGCAGGAATTGGGTATGTCTAGTTTAATGAAAAGAAGGACTAGGGGTAATGTTTCAATATTTGAGGAGCTCTTACAAAGATAGGAGGGGGGTCAAACTATTCTCCGAAACACCTGAAGGCAGAACATGAAGCAATAGATGGAAACTAATCAAGGGGAGAAGCAACCTAGAACTAAGGAGAAATTTCCTGACAGTGAGAACAATTAACCAGTGGAAGGACTTGCCTCCGCAAGTTGTGGGTGCTCCAACACTGGAAGTTTTTAAGAAGACATTGGACAACCAATTGTCTGAAATGGTATAGGGTCTTCTGCTTGACGCAGGGGTGGAATAGAAGGTCCCTTCCAAATCTGTTATTATGTTACACACTAATGGGTGACAAGGCTTCAAATTCTATGTTCTGTTCTTTTATATTCTATGTTAAGATTTCAAACTTATCAAAGGTCATCCTTGGACATTGTCAGAATTAGGGGTACACGGTGCATCTAAGGAGCTAAGTCAATCTCATTTACTTATTATTTATTCATTGAAGAAATGTATAAAGCCACCGAACTCACACATAGTTAATTCTGGGTAGCTTACAATATTTACCAAATCCAACACTAAAAAACACCAAATCCAATACAAAAAAAAAACACAAAATACGCATTCTCTACTTCCATGGCAGCAACAACACAATCAAATCAGCCACTTGATTGTCTCCATCACTATTTGGCATCTCCAGCAAGCTGACAAAACCATGTTTTTCGGGGTTTTGGGGAAAGCAACAGGGTTACAAATTACAACCATTTGTTTTAGTAACTGTTCAAAATTACGACAGCACATACATATTATCATATGTGGTGGACATGCGAAAAATAAAAAAAAAATTGGGTTAAAATTAGAAAAATAATAGAAGTAATAATAAAAGACCACATTGATTGGAAACCAGAAATTTTTTTATTGGGAATTATATCGGGTAACTATGTGAAAGGAATATATTATTTAAGAATACATATATTGACAGCCGCTAGAATAGCATATGCAACAAAATGGAAACATAATGACATACCAAATGAGGAGGAAATTATAATAATTTTTTTTTGACTGCGCCAAGATGGATAAGATGATGAAAGAATTACAAGATAAAGAGGAATCAGAATAGATTTTATGAATGGTTAAAGAATAGGAGTAATAGAGTATAGAGTATACTTTAAAGCCCTTCATGGCTTAGGACCAGGCTATCTTCGGGACCGCATTCTGCCTCATACTTCCCTCCGACCGGTTAGGGCCCACAGAGTTGGCCTCCTCCAGGTCCCGTCGGCCAAGCAATGCCGGCTGGCGGGCCCTAGGGGGAGAACCTTCTCTGTGGCTGGCCCCGCGCTCTGGAACCAACTTCCCCCAGAGACCCGAACTATCCCCACTCTGCTGGCCTTCCGAAAGGCCGTTAAGACTTGGCTTTTCCTGCAGGCTGGGGGTAGAGCTTAATCCACTCGAGCTCACCCCCCAAGTATGTATGGTTGTTGAATGGATGTTGTTGTTTTTATACTGTGTTTTTAAATTTTGTATTTGCTTTTAATTATATTTAATTGGTTATTCTTGTATTTTTTTCTCTGTTGTATGCCGCCCTGAGTCCTTCGGGAGTTGGGCGGCATATAAGAATACCAAAATAAATAAATAAATAAATAAAATGTGTAAATATTAAGTATTAGAGTTTTATAGATGTAAGTAATTAAGCAAAATAGAACAGAAAACAAATGTGTATATATAGAAGAGCATATAGTAACTATGGATATAGAAAAGAAGAAAAATATTTATAGTATATGTGTATGAAATTTGACAAACTGATCTTCAACTGTATTTAAGATAGGAACTAAGATTCTTAATATTACGTGTTTGTATGTGATGTTATGTTTTTGTGTATAATAAATGTAAAAAACACCCCCCAAAAACCCAAAATGTTGGGGGGAGAATAAAATCTCATAGAGGCGATTTAGATCTTTACTTGGAATTCAGACAGTTAGAAATAAAACCGAGATTAAAAGTCTAATAGAAAATATTTATTTCGGTACAAAAACAATAAATCCTGAATGATTACATCTTTGCTAAAAAATGCGACCGTTCAGGTCAAGAGTTTAAGGCAGAAGGAAATAATGGAGAATCAGGAATGTAGACATGCGTACATGAACATCATATCACGTGTCCTGCTTGTATTGGAATGTACCATAATATTAGGATAGGGGTGCATCACCCTGCATATACATACAACTGACAATATTCACACTGTGACACAAAATTAAGACAGCACTGAAAAAAGTGACTTATGACCACTCCTCGCATTTACAACCCTTGTAGCATTTGCACGGTCATGTGGTTAAAATGTGGTTAAAATTCAGGCCCTTGGCAACTGGCATGGGCAGGTATTCCTCGACTTACAACAGTTTGACCAGGTTATCTCCGGGACCGCATTCTGCCTCACACTTCCCTTCGACCGGTTAGGGCCCACAGAGTTGGCCTCCTCCAGGTTCCATCGGCTAAGCAATGTCGCCTGGCGGGCCCTAGGGGGAGAGCCTTCTCTGTGGGGGGCCCCGTGCTCTGGAACCAACTTCCCCCAGAGACCCGAATTATCCCCACCCTGCTGGCCTTCCGGAAAGCTGTTAAGACCTGGCTTTTCCTGCAGGCAGGAGGTAGAGCGTAGTCCACTTGAGCTCACCCCCAAGTATGTATGATGCTGAATGGATAGTAAATGTTTTAAGATGTTTTTAATTTTTATATCTGTTTTAATGTTTATTTATATTGGTTTCTTGTATTTTTTCTGTTGTAAGCCGCCCGGAGTCCTCCGGGAGTTGGGCGGCATATAAGAAACACCAATAAATAAATAAATAAATAAAGTTCATTTAGTGACCATTCGAAGTTACAACGGGATTGAAAAAAGTAACTGTTTTTCACACTTATGACCGTTGCAGCATACCCACAATCACGTGATCAAAATTCAGATCCTTGGGAACTGACTCATATGTATGACCGTTGCAGTGCCCCAGGGTCACGTGAGCGCCTTTTGCAACCTTCTGACAAAGTCAACGGGGGTGCCAGGTTCACTTAACAACCATGTTGCTAACTTAACAACTGCAGTGATTCGCTTAACAACTGTGGCGAGAAAGGTCATAAAATGGGGCAAAACTCTCTTAACAATTTTTTGACTTAACAACAGTAATGCTGGGCTCAATTGTGGTCGTACGACGAGGATTACCTGTATTTATGATGGTTGCAGCATCTTGGGGTCATGTGATCACCATTTGCAACCTTCCTAGCCAATTTCCAACAAGCAAAGTTAATGGGGAAAGGCTGGATTCACCTAATGACTGCCTGACCCATTTAACAACTGTGGTTTACAATTGCGGCAGAAAAGAGCTCATAAAATTGGGTGCAACGCAGCAACTGCCTTGCTAAGCAACGGAAATGCTGCAGAAATGTGATTGTGGGTCGAGATCTACAGTACCTGTATGAGCAAAGAGATATTTTCCATGTGTGGGGAGCAATATCCATCTGGTTCTGTTCCAAGCCGGGAGAAAGACACTGGAAACATGGAGGCTGATTGGAAATATGGTTTATTGATGAAGCAGAACCACATGGGTTTGTGGCTCTGGGCAGCTGACCACATGGAGTTGAGAATGGTGGGGGTATACCTTCTTTGGCTTTGCACTTGAGTTTCCTGTTCCTGTGCAAGAACATGTATTCTATTGGCTGTTGTCAGATTCCTACGGGGTCATGTAGGGGTTATGTAGGGGTCATAGCTGGCTCTATAGGCAAAAGAGAAAATGTAAATCCTAAGTGTTTGTCTGAGCTCAGTTTGGTTGATGTTTGGACTGCTCTGAAAGGGTGTTGGGCAATTCCTATTGTGGCTTAATGGCTTTCGTCCTATTTTTGGATCTTGAGTGAGGGCTAATCCCATCATTCTGCCTTTGTTCAGACTTTTCTGCAGGGAGTTTCAAAATATCCTGTCTTGAATGGATTTCTGCCTGCAGTATTTGCTTTGCCTATGAATGGAGCTATCTAGATACTTGTCTTCCTTTTTTTCTAATAAGCTCTTCATCTCTTAAGTGCTGACATCTGCTGTGGGCTATTAAGGAAAGTGGGGGTTGCTTTCTGCCTCTAAAAAAACGTGTTTCTCCATTTCTCATTTAGGGAAATTTTAATATTCTGCCTTTTTAAACATTCCTCAAAGTATTGCATTCTTCTAGGTAGGTGCTGACTTTCTACACATTTTTTTCTGCTCCTCTGCTCTCAGCTCTAGGAAGTAGCCATGATCCCCCCACCCCCCAATAGACACCTATACTCCGCCAGCTGCATTGGTTGCCCATTAGTCTCCGGGTCCAATTCAAGGTGTTGATCATCATCTTTAAAGCCCTTCATGGCTTAGGACCAGGCTATCTCCGGGACCGCATTCTGCCTCATACTTCCCTCCGACCGGTTAGGGCCCACAGAGTTGGCCTCCTCCAGCTCCCGTCAACCAAGCAATGCCGGCTGGCGGGCCCTAGGGGGAGAGCCTTCTCTGTGGCAGGCCCCACGCTCTGGAACCAACTTCTTCCAGAGACCCGAACCATCCCCACCCTGCTGGCCTTCCGAAAAGCCGTTAAGACTTGGCTTTTCCTGCAGGCAGGGAGTAGAGCTTAATTCCATCTGAACTCTCCCCCGGGTATGTCTGGCTGTTGAATGGTTTTTTTATATTGTAATTTTTAATTTTTATATTTTGATTTTAACTCAATCTGTTTATTGGTTATTCTTGTATTTTTCTTGTGTTGTACGCCGCCCTGAGTCCCTCAGGAGTTGGGCGGCATATAAGAATACCAAATAAATAAATAAATAAATAAATAAATAAATAAATAAATAAATAAATAAATAAATAAATAAATAAATAAATAAATAAATAAATAAATAAATAAATAAATAAATAAATAAATAAATAAATATTTTAGTGGAAATTCTTGGTGCCAGAGCCAAAACCAAAAGAAAAACTCTCAAAAGGTATCCCGGTAGCATGTACAGGCCTGCTGGCACATTTGGCGAGTGCGCCAATGCTCTGGAAGATAGATCACTTGGAACATTAGAACAGACAAATTTTCATCACTAGGAAATTAAAGATCTCTTGTGAATGCCCAGATCATTATCTATCAAGGCGTAAATTGGACTGCCTGTTAGGAACGGGAGGCCCTGAAGAGAGGAGTGACCTTTGAATTCCAAGCAATATTCAGTTCATTAGTTATTTAATTAGTGATACAGATAGCAACGGCTTCCTTGTAAATCGGTTTATGTCTTCATTTCCACTGGAATCAAATACTTATCGGCTCTTCCCTGGCAAGGGAATTTCTTTTTCAGATTTAATTCTGGGGGAGCGGGAAGAGCTTTGCAGCGAGAACCCCTGGCCGGAACTTATGAAAGCAGCCTTGTCTTTTCTTGGGAACAGATTGCCACAGCAAGATCCTGGGAAAAGAGGAAAATGTGTAACTGAGGACTGTATCTCATTGGTATGAACTCAATGGAAGTTCAAACAGTTGTCTGCTTGTCGGGCATTAAAAGAACAACAGTTGTATATTGTTGTACTTTAGCATAACAGAATCATGCAGCTGATCTATCTATCTATCTATCTATATCTTTCTGTCTGTCTGTCTATCTGTTAATCTGTCTATCTGTATCTGTCTATCTATCTATCTATCTATCTATCTATCTATCTATCTATCTATCTATCTATCTATCTATCTATCTATCTATCTATCTATCTATCTATCTATCTCAGCTGCATGATTCTGTTATGCTAAAGTACAACAATATACAACTGTTGTTCTTTAATACCCGACAAGCAGACAACTGTTTGAACTTCCATTGAGTTCATACCAATGAGATACAGTCCTGAGTTACACATTTTCCTCTTTTCCCAGGATCTTGTTGTGGCAATCTGTTCCAAGGAAAAGACAAGGCTGCTTTGATAAGTTCCGGCCAGGGGTTCTCGCTGCAAAGCTCTCCCCCCCCCCCCCAAAAAAATTAAATCTGAAAAAGAAATTCCCTTGCCAGGGAAGAGCGGATAAGTATTTGATTCCAGTGGAAATGAAGACATAAACCGATTTACAAGGAAGCCGTTGCTATCTGTATCACTAATTAAATAACCAATGAACTGAATATTGCTTGGAATTCAAAGATCACGTGAAGTGTTAATACCACTTTATAATGCCTTCATAAGAACACACTTGGAGTATTGCATCCAGCCTTGGTCGCCGCAATGTAGAAAAGGATGTGGAGACTCTAGAAAGAGTGCAGAGAAGAGCAACAAAGATGATTAGGGGACTGGAGGCTAAAACACATGAAGAACTGTTGCTGGAATTGGGTAAGTCTAGTTTAATGAAAAGAAGGACCAGGGGAGACATGATAGCAGTGTTCCAATATCTCAGGGGTTGCCACAAAGAAGAAGGAGTCAAACTATTCTCCAAAGCACCTGAGGGCAGGACAAGAAGCAATGGGTGGAAACTAATCAAGGAGAGAAGCAACCTAGAACTTAAGGAGAAATTTCCTGACAGCTAGAACAAAATCATGACTTGCCTCCAGAACTTGTGGGTGCTCCAAAACTGGAGGCTTTTAAGAGATGGGACAACCATTTGTCTGAAATCGTGTAGTGTTTCCTGCTTGAGCAGGGGGTTGGACTAGAAGACCTCCAAGGTCCCTTCCAACTCTGTTATCCTGTTATTCTGATTAATCATTCTCACTGTCAGGGAAATTCCTCCTTAGTTTCATGTTGGATCTCCCTCTGGGGACCTTCCCCCTCCCCCCAATTTCTTCTTAGATTTAGATTTAGATTAGATTTATTATTAGAGTTGGAAGGGACCTTGTAGGTCATCTAGTCCAACCCCCTGCTCAAGCAGGAGTTCCTACACCATTTGAGACAGATGGCAGTCCAGTCTCTCCTTGAAGGTCACAAGTGTTGGGGCTCTCACAACCTCCGCTGGCAAGCTGTTCCACTGGTTGATCGCTCTCACCGTCAGAAAGTTTCTCCTCACTTCCAGGTTGAATCTCTCCTTGGTCAGCTTCCATCCATTATTCCTTGTTTGGCTTTCTGGTGCCATAGAGAACAGCCTGACCCCCTCCTCTCTGTGGCAGCCCCTCAAGTATTGGAACACTGCTATCATGTCACCCCTGGTCCTTCTCTTCGCCAGACTGGCCAAGCTCAGTTCCTGCAACCGCTCTTTCTTGTTGCTTCTCACTTCAGAGAATCAATTATTTCCTTCTATTCTGTAGCTGAATTGGCTTCTGCGACAACGGTGTGCACAAACTTGTCACTGCTGAGGCGAACCAACTTAGAAGAGGGAGAATCTCTCAGATCCCATTTGATTCCTGAACAGATTTTCCCATTTTGCTTATTTTAAAGACGAACCACTGACTTTCTCACCCATCCCTAGCATGGCAATCCCAACAGGATAAATCTTGAGTGTAGCACTACAATGCTTGGGAGAGCAATAAGGGATTGACAGGTGTGCAATTTCATTGACTCTGACTTGGGTGTAAATATTTACACTAACATTGATGGACAATTCAGATAGCAGGAACATTTAAGGCTGAAATGGTTCACACTTCTATATTATTTGGAAGGTCTCCTAGGAATTCATCTCAATCTTCTTCTCGGTGATGAGAGCAGGCGGAATGCTGTGGCTAGAAGAGAGATTTTATACCAGCACTAGTAGCTGGATACCCGTGCTTCGCTACGAAACTATATGATCGGGCTTGATAATTTGACAGTTAAAGCTTGAAAATTAATGAGTAGTTACCATCGGGCTTGATACAGTGACACTTAAAGCTTGAAAATTTATGTAGAGTGTCTAACTCCTTAGCTTCAGAGCGTGTTAATATAAGGCAACTGGCAGTTGGAACAGAGTTCTTTTCAGGTGAGGAGGGGGAGTAGAACGTCTAACTCCTTAGCATCAGAGCATATTAATATAATACTATATAAGAAATACTAATGATCTGATGATCATTTCAAAAAATCCTTTCTTAGCGGGCACCTAGAAGCCAAGAGGAACATACATGCCAAGTTTCAAGTTTGTAGGCTTTACGGTTCTAGAGATTTTGTGATGAGTGAGTGGTATTTGGCTTTTACATATACAGATTTACAAATAGTTATTTCCCATTGGCGTTGACTGTCCAAGTCAACATGATAAATATGAAGAATGAGAAAGCAGGCATCCTAATACAGAAGATTCTCAAAGTGAATATGAAGGTAAAACCAGAAACTTTTCTTTTTAAAGGAAAAAGACTAAATTAACTTTGGTTGCTCTATATCAGTGATGGCGAACCTATGGCACGGGTGCCACAGGTGGCACGCGGAGCCATATCTGCCGGCACGCGAGCTGTTACCCTAGCTCAGCTCCAGCGTGCATGTGCACGCAGGCCAACTGATTTTTGGCACACACGGAGGCTTTGGGAGAACATTTTAGGCTTCTGGAGGGCCTCCGGGGGGCTTTTTTGCCCTCCCCAGGCTCCAGGGAAGTCTCTGGAGCCTGGGGAGGGGGAAAACAGGCCTACTGGGCTCTCCGGAAGTTGGGAAACAGGCCGTTTCCGGCCTCCAGAGGACCTCTGCGGGGGCGGGGGAGGCCGTTTTTGCCCTCCCCAGGCATTGAATTATGGGTGTAGGCACTCGCATGTGCGTGATAGCGCGCGCGCATGCGCTTTTGGCACCCGAGGGAGAAAAGGTTCGCCATCACTGCTCTATATGTTGATGGCAGCAAGATTACTTTATGCACAAAAACATTTTGATTCCCACAGTGGACAAGTGGCTGCAAAAGTTGATGGAGTTAGCAGAGATGGCTAAATCGACTGCTTGTATTAAAGAGAAAAAATACAATTGTAAAATCACATCAGATATCTGCACAATTAGCACAGGAGCCCCCCAGGGCTGTGTACTCTCTCCACTTCTCTTTTATCTGTACACCAATGACTGTATCTCAAAAGATCCCTCTGTTAAAATACTGAAGTTTGCAGATGATACAACAGTGATTGGTCTCATTCGAGACAACAATGAATCTGTATACAGATGGGAGGTTGAACAATTGGCCTTGTGGTGCAACCAGAACAATCTTGAATTAAATACACTCAAAACCATAGAAAAGGTGGTGGATTTTAGGAGAAACCCTCCTATGTTACCACCTCTTACAATACCAGACAACACAGTATCAACAGTACAAAACTTCAAGTATCATATGTCAAGACTTGAAATAGACACCCAACATCAAAAACGTCATCAAAAAAGCACAACAAAGAATGTTCTTTCTGCGCCAACTCAGGAAGCTCAAACTGCCCAAGGAGCTGCTGATACAGTTCTACAGAGGAATTATTGAGTCTGTCATCTGCACCTCTATAACTGTCTGGTTTGGTTCTGCAACCCAACAAGACAGACACAGACTTCAGAGGATAATCAGAACTGCAGAAAAAACAGTTACTGCCAACCTGCCTTCCATTGAGGACCTGTATACTGCAGGAGTCAAAAAGAGGGCCGTGAAAATATTTACTGACCCCTCGCATCCTGGACTTAAATTGTTTCAACCTCTACCCTTAAAACGACGTTATAGAGCATTGCACATCAGAACAACTAGACACAAGGACAGTTTTTCCCCGAATGCCATCACTCTGCTAAACAACTAATTCCCACAACACTGTCAAATAATTTACTAAGACTGTATTACTATTCTTCTCTTCCTTACTAGTATCTATCTCTTCCCACTTATTGCTATAACTATGTGATTATATCTTTCAATTTATACTGTTTTTACTTGTTTCCTAGTACGATTTGATAGCTTATTAGTAACCTTGACTGTCACTAAGTGTTGCATTTTTTAATTCTTGATGAATGTATTTTATTCTTCTTATGTACACTGAGAGCATATACACCAAAGACAAATTCCTTGTGTGTCCAATCACACTTGACCAATAAAGAATTCTCTTCTCTTCTCTTTTCTCTTCTCTTCTCTTCTCTTCTCTTCTCTTCTCTTCTCTTCTCTTCTCTTCTAATTCTGGACTTTGTGCTCGAGATGGAAAAAAAATAATAACTTTGATTTTGGGTTTTACCAATTACATAGCTTTGTTGTTATAGAAATGGTTAGTTTATACTATTATGTAAAAGTAAAAAAGTTGAGGTTGAATGTTATTATCTTACTCTACTGCACCAAAGGGAGTCGGAAGTCAATGGCTTTTCTTTCTTTTTCTCCTTTTTCCTACACTTTCCCCTTTCCTTTTCTCTCCCCTATCTTTCCTGCTAGTTTCTTTTGCATTTTTGCATTTTATATTAAATAATAACAATAACAACAACAACAACAACAAAATAAAAATAAAAAAATAAAAAAATAAAAAATAAAAAAATAAAATAAAAAATAAAAGTAAAAAATAAAAATAAAAAAATAAAAAATAAAAAATAAAAAATAAAAAATAAAAAATAAAAACAAAAACAAAAACAAAAACAAAAACAAAAACAAAAACAAAAACAAAAACAAAAACAACAGTAGTAGTAGTAGTAGTAGTAGTAGTAGTAGTAGTAGTAGTAGTAGTAGTAGTAGTAGTAGTAGTAGTAAAGAATGAAGACAGGCATTTATTTCAGAGTAAAGGAAATCTATCTTTCCTGCTATTTTCTCTTCCTTGGGAAAAAAAATCAAGATAGTAGCTGGAGCTGCATGATCAAAGTCCTGCCCCCTTTTCCTGTTTCTTGCAGTTTGGTATAGTGGTGAAGGTACCAGGCTAGAAAGCAGGAAGTTCTAGTTCCACATTAGCATGAATGCCGGCTGGGTGACTTTGGACCTCTCACCAGGAGACCATGAATTCTACTCCTGCCTTATGCATGAAAATTGGCTAAGTGCTTGGGCCAATCATCCACCCTCCTATTTTATCTCATAAAAACAACCTTGAGAGGTAAGTCAGACTGAGATATTGTGATGGGTTGAAAGCAGTGGTGGGTTGTTACCATTTTGCTCTGGTTCGGGCGAACCGGTAGTGGCGGTGGAGGGAAACTCCGTCCACCTGCCTGGACGTCATCACAGGGAAGGTTCTGCACGCGCGCGTTCACAGTTCCAAACTGGTAGCGAAGATAACTGAAACCCACTACTGGTTGAAAGGTACTCAGTGAGTATCCAGGAAGATCCAAACACAGAAAAGAGATTGCTTCTTTGTTCCAAAGAAGTTGGACAATATATATAAAAAATGTCTATAGGTGATTTCTGCTGTTCTCACAATTATGATAGTGAAAGATGTGGCTAGACAATGTGAAAATGCCCTTTTGGTGTACAAATACTTCTACGGGTGATTTGCCTTGATGTACTTTGCAGACTGGAATCGTATGAGTTGCAAATATCCTTCTGACCACTAGAGGGCGACAAAGGGAAGTTTTCGGTTTGTCTGCTGCCATCTGGTGGTCACTGAGATTTTTGCAACCTCCCCACACAGCAGGGCTAATAAATAGAAGAGAAACAGGCCTGATGTTGCATCAATGAACCCCTTTAGAGAATTCATTCTTTTCATTGGCAGCCCAAAATCAGTGGGTTGGCAGGAAGAAGTGAGACATATAAGAATTAATATCCTTGGCCACTTCAGAGTGATCTAAATCAACTTTAAAGCACTCCAAAGTATTGCTTTGACAGCCCAGGTGACCAAGAAGGAATAGAAAAAAAAAAACTGATTGTGAAAGGAACAAAACTTGATGAAAAGCAGAGACCAATTCTTAGCTTTATGCATTATACCAATCTAAAGGTTTAGCATGTACCAGAAGGATGGCTTAAATTGCTGGTCTGCATGCCCCTGTAAAGAGCGGGATCTTGGAGTCTTAGTGGATAACCAGCTAAACATGAGCCAGCAGTGTGCAGCAGCAGCCAAAAAAGCCAATGCAATCCTAAGTTGCATTAATAGAGGGATACAATCTAGGACTAGGGAGGTGCTAATACCACTCTATAAAGCCTTAGTTAGACTACACCTAGAGTACTGCATCCAGTTTTGGTCACCATACTACAAAAAAGACATTGAGACTCTAGAGAAAGTGCAGAGGAGAGCAACCAGGATGATTAGGGGACTGGAAACTACTGTATAACATACGAAGAGCGGTTGCAGGAACTGGGCATGGCCAGTCTAGCGAAGAGAAGGACCAGGGGAGGCATGATAGCAGTGTTCCAATACTTGAGGGGCTGCCACAGAGAGGAGAGGGACAAGCTATTCTCCAAAGCACCCGAAGGCCAGACAAGGAATAATGGATGGAAACTGATCAAGGAGAGATTCAACCTGGAAATAAGGAGGAACTTTCTGACAGTGAGAGCGATCAACCAGTGGAACAGCTTGCCTACGGAGGTTGTGAGAGCTCCAACACTTGATACTTTCAAAAAGAGATTGGACTGCCATTTGTCTGAAATGGTGTAGGGACTCCTGCTTGAGCGGGGGGTTGGTCTAGATGACCTACAAGGTCCTTCCAACTCTGGTAATCTGAATCTGAAATGGATTTGTTTTGAAAGCCTGAATGGCTGCCTCCTAGTTTTAGTTGCTGAACAGACCAATAGGAATCCCTTCCACCCTGAAAAAAAAAGATAACCCAGTTTGTCATAGTAATACCAAACAGACAGAGTTGCTGATAAACAACTCTATTGCAATTGCAAAGAAACACTGTTTGGTCTAGGAAAGGACATAGGAAGAGTTGTGGTGAGTACATTTCCCTTCTCCCGTAGCAAATAAACTGCTTTTCTCAGCAGAAAAAGGGTAAAAAAGAACCAGACATGGATAATGCTGTGTAAGATATCATCATTTAGAGCTGTGTCTGGAGAGTCACTTTTTCAGGAACTGGAGCTGCAAAGCTTAATAATAGATTAGATACCCAGGAAAGGCTCTCTTGGATCACTGGTTATGGGAAAGAAATCTTGGCCTTGACATCCTATTCTGGATAGTCCTCAGAATCAGAAGAGAACTGATCAGAAGGGATCTTGGAGGTCTCAAGCAGGAGATCCTATACCATTTCAGACAAGTGGCTGTCCAGTCTCTTCTTAAAAACCAGGTTGCCTCAACGACTCTCTAACAGAATGCAAATGACCAACTGTCTGCAAGGCAGTGGTGGGATTCAAATTTTTTTACTACGGGTTCTGTGGGCGTGGCTTGGTGGTCATGGCTTGACTTGGTGGGCGTGGCAGGGGAAGGATACTGCAAAATCTCCATTTCCTCCCGATCAGCTGGGACTCGGGAGGCAGAGAATAGATGGGGGTGGGGCCAGTCAGAGGTGGTATTTACCGGTTCTCCGAACTACTCAAAATTTCCGCTACCGGTTCTCCGAACCAGCGGTGAAATGCTCCCGGTTCGCTCTTGCCTGTCGGTCGTCGGAGAGCCAATCGCGAAGGCAGCGCGATGCTCCGCCCACCCGCCGGGACAGCACCATTTGAGTTCTTTTACCCTCTGCGCATGCACAGAACCCGCCCTAGGGGGGTTCTGACCACCAATTGGAGGGCATTACATACACAGGAACAGGAAACTAAGAGGTGGGGCCCAAAAGAGGTCATAAAACCAAGGGACTCAGCATCTTCCCTTCCCTTTTTTCTCTTCACCCACATCTGGAAACATGTGATCTACCTTTTCTGTACAGGGGCTCCTGCCATGTGCTCCTGTCCACCATTAAACCTTCTTTCCAAGCAACTTCCATGAATCCAGTGTCTTTTTCCCCACTTGGAACTGAACCCAGAAGGATATTCCTTACAACAATTGAAAAGCTACAGAAAAAAATTCTTATGCAGGTCAGAAGAATTATATTTCCACATAAAAAAAAAAACCTTGGTCAGTGACTTGCTGGGGGGGGGGGTGGTTATCAAATTTCCCCTGAAGTCTCATCACAGGACTCTATCCTCTTTTAAGCAAAGCCTTTATTTTTGGTTTCCAGCATTTGCTATCTTTCAAAGCATCTGGCAAGTAATTCTGTGTTTGCCTTCGTTCTTTTCTTCCTGGTAGAAAAGCTTCAAGCCCCATTGTCTTTTTTATTTTATTTTATTTATTAGTGACATTTATGTACCGCCTCACAGTGCAAGCACCCTCTAAGCCAGTGGTGGCGAACCTATGGCACGCGTGCCAGAGGTGGCACACGGAGCCATAGAAGCCGGCACTCAAGGGTTCCCACCGGCAAACCGGAAGTGCGAAAAAAACACACTTCCGGTTTGCCTGTATGCTGTTTTTTGCACTCCGGAGGGTTCAGGGAAGCTCCCTGAAGCTCCAGAATGCAAAAAACTACAAAACGGACAAACCGGAAGTGCACTTTTCCGCACTTCCGGTTTGCCCATTTCGTTGTCCCAGGCTCCGGTAAGCCTTTGTGCGGGGGGTGGGGGTGTGTGCGCATGCGCAGGGGGCAGCATGGGGGGCACGCGAGCCTAAAAAGGTTCGCCACCACTGCTCTAAGCGGTGTACACCAGTAAGCAATGTATATTTATATTGCCCCCAACAATCTGGGTCCCCATTTTACTTACCTCGGAAGGATGGAAGGCTGAGTCGACCTTGAGCCGGTGAGATTTGAACCGCTGACCTGCGGATCACCGTCAGCTAAAGTGGCCTGCAGTACCGCACTCTAACCGCTGCGCCACCTCGGCTCTTAAAAAAACAAAGTGATCAGATTTGTGGATGAACGCCCTTTCAATTTTTTTGGCTAAGATTGCTTTAGGAAGCGATATTTTTGTGAATTCCCACTGCTGTTTTGCATTGTCTCAGCAGGTGTCAGCACCAAGCTGACCTCGGGTGATCCTGAAAGCAACCTAAACAGAGTAGAGCTAATTATTATTATTTGGGGGTGGGGGGGTGGGGAGAGAGAAATTCCAGGAAATGATTGTCCACGTAGATTAATATTTCTCAATTTCTCAGCCAGTCTGGGGAATTCTGGGAGTTGAAGTCCAGACATCTTAAAAATGCTGAGTTTGAAAAATGCTAAAGTAGATGAAGTTATTGGGTGCTTTGCTAAATTGGAAAGGACTTTCACTTAAATCCATAGCTTCAGATAAAGGAGGAGAAGGAAGAAGGGAGGAGGAGGAGGAGGAGGTGGAGGAGGAGGAGAAGAAGAAGAAGAAGAAGAAGAAGAAGAAGAAGAAGAAGAAGAAGAAGAAGAAGAAGAAGAAGAAGAGGAGGAGGAGGAGGAGGAGGAGGAGGAGGAGGAGGGAGGAGGAGGAGGAGGAGGTGGAGGAGAAGAAGAAGAAGAAGAAGAAGAAGAAGAAGAAGAAGAAGAAGAAGAAGAAGAAGAAGAAGAAGAAGAAGAGGAGGAGGAGGAGGAGGAGGAGGAGGAGGAGGAGGAGGAGGAGGAGGAGGAGGAGGAGGAGGAAGAGGAAGAGGAAGAGGAAGAAGAAGAAGAAGAAGAAGAAGAAGAAGAAGAAGAAGAAGAAGAAGAAGAAGAAGAAGAGGAGGAGGAGGAGGAGGAGGAGGAGGGAGGAGGAAGAGCAGGGGTGGGCTGCTGGGGGTTTGCAGGAGTTCGGGAGAACTTCTAGCTAAGATTCTGTGCAGTTTGGAGAACCCCCAAATCCCAGCCCCTGGATGGACCTGCCCACCCCGCCCCTCCTCTCCCAGGAGTCCCCACGCAGCCTGTTTTGGATGCAGTAAGTGCAGGGCGCACACGGTGGCTTGTTGAGAGCAAAAAACGGGCCTACCGGAAGTTTGGGAAGGCTCCAGAGGGCCTCTGGAACCTGGGGAGGCCATTTTCCGCCTCCCAGAGGCTCAAGGAAATCCCCCGGAGCCCGGGGAGGACAAAAACACCCCTCCCCCCACCATGGTGCAGGAGCCCGACTAGGCCATGCCCACCATGGCCACCCACCCAGCAACCAGGCAGAAAAACCCCTTGCTAACATTTTTTGAAGCCCACCCCTGAAGAAGAGGAGGAGGAGGAGCAGGAGAAACAACTAAGCAGAATCAGATTTATTTGGATAGGAGACCACTAGGAAATCTGAGAGGTATACTCTGGACTGAGAGGCGAGCAACAAAATTCCAGAAGAAAACAATGGCAAACCTCTCTTTATAACACAAAGATGTTTTTTCAAAAGGCTTCTTCAATTGCTTCTTGGATGAGAAGCAAACATTTTTAATGAAGGAAAAAACCCCAAAAAAGTCAATTGCCTTTTGAAAAACACCGTTGGGACAACCGTGACCTGGATGATGGAGAATCTCCATAGACATTTAGCCGTGCTGGAAACTTTTCACCACTGAAATGCATCAATGTTGCCAAGAAATGGCTGCAACCCACCATCTTGACTTTTTTGACTACATTGGACACCCCTGCTTAGTGTTCAGGTCCACAGCCACCTAATATGGTGTCTCAAGGAATGAGGAATTAGTCCAGAACAGAGATCTGAAACTCTTTTTAAAGTTATTTTTGCTTCACTTCTGAAGTCTCGGGAGAACAGGTCAATTAATCAGAATAGAGTTGAAAGGGACCTTAGAGGTCTTCTAGTCCAACCCCCTGCTCAAGCAGGAGATCCTTATACCATTTCAGACAAGTGACTGGTCCAGTCTCTTCTTAAAAACCTCCAGCAATGAGGCACCCACAACTTCTGAAGGCAAGGTGTTCCACTGGTTGATTGTCCTCACTGTTAGGAAGTTTCTCCTTAATTCCAGGTTGCTTCTCTCCTTGATTAGTTTCCATCCTTTGCTTCTTGTATGTATTTGTATTTATTAGTTTGTCAAACATGTACAAGATAGCAAGTATAAATATAAACATAGATATAAAAGAAAAGAAATGAATACAAATAAATGGGGACAGTAGGACAGGGACAGTAGGCACGCTGGTGCACTTACATACGCCCCCTTTATGGACCTCTTAGGAATGGGGTGAGGTCCATGGTAGACAGTTTAAGGTTGAAGCTGTGAGGGTTAGACGATGTAATAACCGAGTCAGGTAGAGCATTCCAGGCGTTGACCACTCTGTTGCTGAAGTCATATTTTCTGCAATCAAGTTTGGACTGGTTTACCTTGAGTGTGTATCAATTGTTTGCCCGTGTATTATTGAGTTTGAAGCTGAAGAAGTAGTTGATAGGTAAGATGTTGTAGCAGACAATTTTGTGTAGTGTGCTTAGATCATACTGCAGGCGGCGCAATTCCAGGTGTCCAAGCCAAAAATTTCAAGTCTGGTGGCATAGGGAATACTATAGTGAGTAGAGGGAGTGGAGTACTCTCTCGTGAAGTACCTCTAGACACACTCAATTGTATTAATGTCCGATATACAGTGTGGATTCCAGGCAGATGAGCTGTATTCAAGAATTGGTCTGGCAAAGGTTTTGTATGCCCTAGTTAGCAATACAATGTTATCAGAGAAGAAGCTTTGCAAAATTAGGTTAAGAACTCTTAGTGCCTTTTTGGCAATGCTGGTTACAGTGGGCTCTGGGGCTTAGATCATTTGAGATGAGTACTCCTAGGTCCTTGACAGAGTGGGGGGTCGTCTACAAGGTCATTTCCATCCAACTTGTATTTGGGTGTTCTGATTTTTATTGCCAATGTATAGGACAGAGCATTTATTAGTCGAGATTTGGAGTTGCCAATTGCGCGACCATTATGACACATGGTCAAGGTCGTTTTGTAGGTTAGTGGCATTGTCAGTGGTGTTGAATAACTATATCATCAGCGAAGAGGACGCAGCTGCCTTTTAATATGATCGCATAGGTCGTTAATGTAAAGCAGAAAGAGTGTGGGTCCTAGAACGTTGCCCTTGGGGGGACACTGCTGTTGACTGGTACCGGATTTTGATAGGGCCCTCCCTATTTTGACTACTTGTTGCCTGTTTGACAGGAATGCGGCTATCCATTTGTGTAGGAATCCAGAAATGCCGTAAGAACTTAGTTTTAACAGTAGTTTGTCGTGCACCACTGAATCAAAGGCTTTGCTGAAGTCTATGAAATTGAGTCTATTGCTTTTCCCTGGTCAAGATGTGTGGTCCAAATGTTTCTGCAGTGTAGGAGTTGCAAATTACAGGACAATTTTTTTTCTGAAACCAAACTGCTTGTTAGAGAGCAGGTTGTTTGTCTCTAGGTGGAGGATGATGGACTGATTTATAATTGATTCCATGACTTTACAGGTGACGCAGCACAAGAAGATGATCTGTAATTTTCTATTAGAGTAGGCTTTCCCTTTTTAAAGATAGGTATGACCATAGGTCGGCCAAGGAGCTGGTTCTGAAAGATACCTCGTAGATTGTGCATAGTGGTTCGGCTATGGCAGTGGCAATTTATAAAAAAGAAGTAGGCACGTAGTCCATCAGGGCCAATAGATAGAGATGGCCTTAGGTTATGTAGTGCCATTTCAACATTATCTACTGTAAAATCA
>JALIGW010000095.1:120250-225250 GCA_023053685.1 Diadophis punctatus similis
TCAGGAACTGGAGCTGCCAAAGCTTAATAATAGATTAGATACCCAGGAAAGGCTCTCTTGGATCACTGGTTATGGGAAAGAAATCTTGGCCTTGACATCCTATTCTGGATAGTCCTCAGAATCAGAAGAGAACTGATCAGAAGGGATCTTGGAGGTCTCAAGCAGGAGATCCTATACCATTTCAGACAAGTGGCTGTCCAGTCTCTTCTTAAAAACCAGGTTGCCCTCAACGACTCTCTAACAGAATGCAAATGACCAACTGTCTGCAAGGCAGTGGTGGGATTCAAATTTTTTTTACTAACGGGTTCTGTGGGCGTGGCTTGGTGGTCATGGCTTGACTTGGTGGGCGTGGCAGGGGAAGGATACTGCAAAATCTCCATTTCCTCCCGATCAGCTGGGACTCGGGAGGCAGAGAATAGATGGGGTGGGGCCAGTCAGAGGTGGTATTTACCGGTTCTCCGAACGACTCAAAATTTCCGCTACCGGTTCTCCGAACCAGCGGTGAATGCTCCCGGTTCGGCTCTTGCCTGTCGGTCGTCGGGAGAGCCAATCGCGAAGGCAGCGCGATGCTCCGCCCACCCGCCGGGACAGCACCATTTGAGTTCTTTACCCTCTGCGCATGCACAGAACCCGCCCTAGGGGGGTTCTGACCACCATTGGAGGGCATTACATACACAGGAACAGGAAACCTAAGAGGTGGGGCCCAAAAGAGGTCATAAAACCAAGGGACTCAGCATCTTCCCTTCCCCTTTTTTTCTCTTCACCCACATCTGGAAACATGGTGATCTACCTTTTCTGTACAGGGGCTCCTGCCATGTGCTCCTGTCCACCATTAAACCTTCTTTCCAAGCAACTTCCATGAATCCAGTGTCTTTTTCCCCACTTGAACTGAACCCAGAAGGATATTCCTTACAACAATTGAAAAGCTACAGAAAAAAATTCTTATGCAGGTCAGAAGAATTATATTTCCACATAAAAAAAAAAACCTTGGTCAGTGACTTGCTGGGGGGGGGGGTGGTTATCAAATTTCCCCTGAAGTCTCATCACAGGACTCTATCCTCTTTTAAGCAAAGCCTTTATTTTTGGTTTTCCAGCATTTGCTATCTTTCAAAGCATCTGGCAAGTAATTCTGTGTTTGCCTTCGTTCTTTTCTTCCTGGTAGAAAAGCTTCAAGCCCCATTGTCTTTTTATTTTATTTTATTTATTAGTGACATTTATGTACCGCCTCACAGTGCAAGCACCCTCTAAGCCAGTGGTGGCGAACCTATGGCACGCGTGCCAGAGGTGGCACACGGAGCCATAGAAGCCGGCACTCAAGGGTTCCCACCGGCAAACCGGAAGTGCGAAAAAACACACTTCCGGTTTGCCTGTATGCTGTTTTTTGCACTCCGGAGGGTTCAGGGAAGCTCCCTGAAGCTCCAGAATGCAAAAAACTACAAAACGGACAAACCGGAAGTGCACTTTTCCGCACTTCCGGTTTGCCCATTTCGTTGTCCCAGGCTCCGGTAAGCCTTTGTGCGGGGGGTGGGGGTGTGTGCGCATGCGCAGGGGGCAGCATGGGGGGCACGCGAGCCTAAAAAGGTTCGCCACCACTGCTCTAAGCGGTGTACACCAGTAAGCAATGTATATTCTATATTGCCCCCAACAATCTGGGTCCCCATTTTACTTACCTCGGAAGGATGGAAGGCTGAGTCGACCTTGAGCCGGTGAGATTTGAACCGCTGACCTGCGGATCACCGTCAGCTAAAGTGGCCTGCAGTACCGCACTCTAACCGCTGCGCCACCTCGGCTCTTAAAAAAACAAAGTGATCAGATTTGTGGATGAACGCCCTTTCAATTTTTTGGCTAAGATTGCTTTAGGAAGCGATATTTTTTGTGAATTCCCACTGCTGTTTTGCATTGTCTCAGCAGGTGTCAGCACCAAGCTGACCCTCGGGTGATCCTGAAAGCAACCTAAACAGAGTAGAGCTAATTATTATTATTTGGGGGTGGGGGGGGTGGGGAGAGAGAAATTCCAGGAAATGATTGTCCACGTAGATTAATATTTCTCAATTTCTCAGCCAGTCTGGGAATTCTGGGAGTTGAAGTCCAGACATCTTAAAAATGCTGAGTTGAAAAATGCTAAAGTAGATGAAGTTATTGGGTGCTTTGCTAAATTGGAAAGGACTTCACTTAAATCCATAGCTTCAGATAAAGGAGGAGAAGGAAGAAGGGAGGAGGAGGAGGAGGAGGTGGAGGAGGAGGAGAAGAAGAAGAAGAAGAAGAAGAAGAAGAAGAAGAGAAGAAGAAGAAGAAGGAAGAAGAAGAAGAAGAGGAGGAGGAGGAGGAGGAGGAGGAGGAGGAGGAGGAGGAGGAGGAGGAGGAGGAGGTGAGGAGAAGAAGAAGAAGAAGAGAGAAGAAGAAGAAGAAGAGAAGAAGAAGAAGAAGAAGAAGAGAAGGGAGGAGGGGAGGAGGAGGAGGAGGAGGAGGAGGAGGAGGAGGAGGAGGAGGAGGAGGAGGTGAAGAGGAAGAGGAAGAGGAAGAAGAAGAAGAAGAAGAAGAAGAAGAAGAAGAAGAAGAAGAAGAAGAAGAAGAAGAAGAGGAGGAGGAGGAGGAGGAGGAGGAGGAGGATGGAAGAGCAGGGGTGGCTGCTGGGGGTTTGCAGGAGTTCGGGAGAACTTCTAGCTAAGATTCTGTGCAGTTTGGAGAACCCCCAAATCCCAGCCCTGGATGGACCTGCCCACCCCGCCCCTCCTCTCCCAGGAGTCCCCACGCAGCCTGTTTTGGATGCAGGTAAGTGCAGGGCGCACACGGTGGCTTGTTGAGAGCAAAAAAACGGGCCTACCGGAAGTTTGGGAAGGCTCCAGAGGGCCTCTGGAACCTGGGGAGGCCATTTTCGCCTCCCAGAGGCTCAAGGAAATCCCCCGGAGCCCGGGGAGGACAAAAAACACCCCTCCCCCCCACCATGGTGCAGGAGCCCGACTAGGCCATGCCCACCATGGCCACCCCACCCAGCAACCAGGCAGAAAACCCCTTGCTAACATTTTTGAAGCCCACCCCTGAAGAAGAGGAGGAGGAGGAGGCAGGAGAAACAACTAAGCAGAATCAGATTTATTTGGATAGGAGACCACTAGGAATCTGAGAGGTATACTCTGGACTGAGAGGCGAGCAACAAAATTCCAGAAGAAAACAATGGCAAACCTCTCTTTTATAACACAAAGATGTTTTTCAAAAGGCTTCTTCAATTGCTTCTTGGATGAGAAGCAAAACATTTTTAATGAAGGAAAAAACCCCAAAAAAGTCCAATTGCCTTTTGAAAAAACACCGTTGGGACCAACCGTGACCTGGATGATGGAGAATCTCCATAGACATTTTAGCCGTGCTGGAAACTTTTCACCACTGAAATGCATCAATGTTGCCAAGAAATGGCTGCAACCACCATCTTGACTTTTTTGACTACATTGGACACCCCTGCTTAGTGTTCAGGTCCACAGCCACCTAATATGGTGTCTCAAGGAATGAGGAATTAGTCCAGAACAGAGATCTGAAACTCTTTTTAAAGTTATTTTTGCTTCACTTCTGAAGTCTCGGGAGAACAGGTCAATTAATCAGAATAGAGTTGAAAGGGACCTTAGAGGTCTTCTAGGTCCAACCCCCTGCTCAAGCAGGAGATCCTATACCATTTCAGACAAGTGACTGTCCAGTCTCTTCTTAAAAACCTCCAGCAATGAGGCACCCACAACTTCTGAGGCAAGGTGTTCCACTGGTTGATTGTCCTCACTGTTCGGAAGTTTCTCCTTAATTCCAGGTTGCTTCTCTCCTTGATTAGTTTCCATCCTTGGCTTCTTGTATGTATTTGTATTTATTAGTTTGTCAAACATGTACAAGATAGCAAGTATAAAATAAACATAGATATAAAAGAAAGAAATGAATACAAATAAATGGGGACAGTAGGACAGGGGACAGTAGGCACGCTGGTGCACTTACATACGCCCCCTTTATGGACCTCTTAGGAATGGGGTGAGGTCCATGGTAGACAGTTTAAGGTTGAAGCTGTGAGGGTTAGACGATGTAATAACCGAGTCAGGTAGAGCATTCCAGGCGTTGACCACTCTGTTGCTGAAGTCATATTTTCTGCAATCAAGTTTGGACTGGTTTACCTTGAGTGTGTATCAATTGTTTGCCCGTGTATTATTGAGTTTGAAGCTGAAGAAGTAGTTGATAGGTAAGATGTTGTAGCAGACAATTTTGTGTAGTGTGCTTAGATCATACTGCAGGCGGCGCAATTCCAGGTGTCCAAGCCAAAAATTTCAAGTCTGGTGGCATAGGGAATACTATAGTGAGTAGAGGAGTGGAGTACTCTCTCGTGAAGTACCTCTAGACACACTCAATTGTATTAATGTCCGATATACAGTGTGGATTCCAGGCAGATGAGCTGTATTCAAGAATTGGTCTGGCAAAGGTTTTGTATGCCCTAGTTAGCAATACAATGTTATCAGAGAAGAAGCTTGCAAAATTAGGTTAAGAACTCTTAGTGCCTTTTTGGCAATGCTGTTACAGTGGGCTCTGGGGCTTAGATCATTTGAGATGAGTACTCCTAGGTCCTTGACAGAGTGGGGGTCGTCTACAAGGTCATTTTCATCCAACTTGTATTTGGTGTTCTGATTTTATTGCCAATGTATAGGACAGAGCATTTATTAGTCGAGATATGGAGTTGCCAATTGCGCGACCATTATGACACATGGTCAAGGTCGTTTTGTAGGTAAGTGGCATTGTCAGTGGTGTTGAATAACTATATCATCAGCGAAGAGGACGCAGCTGCTTTTAATATGATCGCATAGGTCGTTAATGTAAAGCAGAAAGAGTGTGGGTCCTAGAACGTTGCCTTGGGGGACACGCTGTTGACTGGTACCCGGATTTGATAGGGCCCTCCCTATTTTGACTCTTGTTGCCTGTTTGACAGGAATGCGGCTATCCATTTGTGTAGGAATCCAGAAATGCCGTAAGAACTTAGTTTAAACAGTAGTTTGTCGTGCACCACTGAATCAAAGGCTTTGCAGAAGTCTATGTAAATGAGTCTATTGCTTTTCCCTGGTCAAGATGTGTGGTCCAAATGTTTCTGCAGTGTAGGAGTTGCAAAATACAGGACAATTTTTTTCTGAAACCAAACTGCTTGTTAGAGAGCAGGTTGTTTGTCTCTAGGTGGAGGATGATGGACTGATTTATAATTGATTCCATGACTTTACAGGTGACGCAGCACAAGAAGATTGATCTGTAATTTTCTATTAGAGTAGGCTTTCCCTTTTTAAAGATAGGTATGACCATAGGTCGGCCAAGGAGCTGGTTCTGAAAGATACCTCGTAGATTGTGCATAGTGGTTCGGCTATGGCAGTGGCAATTTATAAAAAAGAAGTAGGCACGTAGTCCATCAGGGCCAATAGATAGAGATGGCCTTAGGTTATGTAGTGCCATTTCAACCATTATCTACTGTAAAATCAATATATAGTAAATCATCACAATTGGTTGTGGTACGACTAGGAATGTGGGGTAGCAGCCATTGCTGTCCAATGAAGACTGAGCTGAAGAATGTATTGGAAGAGGGTTGGCCTAACAGCTTCATTGTTACAGTCTTCCCCGTTAGGTCCTTTTAGGGGTGGGATAGTTTTCAAGTCTTTAAGTTTGACATTTACAAAGTTATAGAAGGCTCGAATGGATTTCGAGTGTAACAGTTCTTCCTCCTGTTTGCAATGGTGATGGTACATTCTGCCTTTATCTGGCGGCATTGGGCTTTATAGTGGTTTTAAAGGTTAGCTACGTAGCCAGTTTTGTTTGTTTCCCGCCAAAGGGATTTTTTCTTGGTTGTAGCTCTCTTATTGTTGTGGGTGTAATATATATATATATATATATATATATATATATATATATATATATAAATATATATATATATATATATATAATATATATACTATATATATATATATATATATATATATAATATATATATATATATATATATTATATATTATATATATAATATATATATATATTTGGCTTTAGGGGTATTATTGGTACGTATAGGTTGATGGACTCTGTTGACTTTGAGTAAAAAAGTGTTATAATGGTCTTCTGCAGTATTACAACTTGTGAACAGAAGGTGCCAATCCAGAGATGCGAGGTCGGCAGCTATGAGATCATAGGTTGGCTTTTTTTAAAGTTATAATTTGGAGTCCCATCATTATGATCCTCTTTGCAAGGACACAAATTGAGCACGAAAATCAATCATGCTGTGGTCACTGTTTGAAAAGTTATTTAACTTGTAGGGCATAAATTGAGTTTAGACTGTTGCAGAAGATGAGATCTTCTAAGCAGTTTTGAGCCTAATGTTCTTCATTAACAATAGTTTCCAGCCCCAGGGTTGTAACAGCATTGTACAGGGTTGCATGTATAGGTTCAGTTCAGGGATGGGTTCTAACTTAGGCTCGCTGCCAGTTTGCTTCTCCCCGCGCCGTGTGGCCGCACCTCGTGGGCGCGCGCGCATGTGCAATGCTGAATTTTTTAAAAAAAATTCCAAAAAAAGAGCTAAAAACAAGATGGAGACGCATGCGCAGTGCCGGAAATTCGGCTTCTGCGCATGCCTCAGAAGAAAAAGAAATCCCCCCCCAAATTAAAAAAATCCAAAAAGAGATGGCGGCGTCCACAGACTGGCACCGACCAAACCGGTTCCGTGACATCATCGTGACATCACCAGTGGGTTGTTACCAGTGCGGATGAACCGGTCCGAACCGGGAGGAACCCACCTCTGGTTCAGCTGTACATTCATTTAGGGTCCAATTAATTAGAGGCAAATTGAGGTCACCAAGAAAGATAAGGGGGTGCAGGCAGGAAGCTGCCCATATTAGTAGTGCAGTTAGCTTGTTCGTATGACCATAATCAGGGGCTCTGTAACCATAGCAAGAAACGGACTGTCGTATTTAGGGACAGTTCGCAGACAATGGTCTCAGGAAGAGGCAAGTTCCTGTGTAATATTAATCTTTTCATCCTTAGGGACTTTTTGTAGAAGATTGGAACACCACTCTACAGTTTTCACGGTCAGACCGGAAAAAGTGATAGTCACTTACTGTGATATTGGAGTCAGGAAAGATTCATTCAACCACGTATCGCAGACAAAAATGAGGTCAAATAAGGCCGCATCTCAGTGGCAGGAGGAATTCAGGCATTTTGTTTGAGTAGCTTGCATTTTAAGGTCAGTAGGGGTGGACCTGGAGGAAGTTGGGGGGCGTGCATTCCAGTGGTGGGTTGTTCCCAGTCGGCCTGGTTCTAAGAACCGGTAGTGGCGGTGGCGGGAGGCTCCGCCCACCCGCCCGGGACGCTTCTGCGCATGTGCAGAAGTGTCACGCATGAGCCCGTATGCAAACTGGTAGTAAAGGGTTTTAGAACCCCACTACTGATGCATTCCTAGTTTTGGTTAGTATGGGGGGGGCGGTTGTTGGGCCATGGGCTGCTGGTCTTGTGTTTGATGCAGTCAGCGTTGTTGAATCCTTGGCTTGAAATCATGCCGGCTGATTGGCTGATTGGCTGATTGGTTGGCTCTCATTGGTCCCTCCCTGGCAGCCTCCTTATAAAGAGGAAGCTGTCAGCTCTATTCTGTGTGTTTTACTGTCGAACTGCATTGTGTGAATAAACAGCAATTTTATACAAGCTGCCTTCCTGCATCTTCCTTCCAGCAAGCTAACTTCCGGTTTAACAAGCGTGGTAGTCTATGTACAGGTCAGTCTCTCCTTGGTCCTGGCGTCTTTTGAGCTCCGAGCCGTGAACGAAGTTTCTTATGGTTTCTGCAGCCCTTTGGTGCTTTGGAAAATAGGCTGACCCCCTCCTCTTTGTGGCAGCCACTCAAATACTGGAATATTGCTATCATGTCACCTCTAGTCTTTCTTTTTTCTAAACTGGCCATATCCGGTTCCTGCAACCATTCTTCATATGTTTTAGTCAAGTATGTTTTAGGTGAAAGACGATGGATAATCCTCTACAGGGATCAATATGTGGGAATGTGCACAGGAGAGTGTTGTGCCCTTAAAAGGAGAAATCTGATCTTCTTGTGACTTCCTTACTGTCCTTTGATGCCAGATGTCCTTAACATCAGACTTCATAGCTGGGGATGGAGCCAACGTGGAAAAAAATCTGCTGTCTTCTGGGTCTGCAATACGACTCTGTACCACCATAGCTCTTCATTAAACGCATATATGGGGAGATGGAAGGAAGAAGGTGCCTTTTCTATTTACAGAAAAGTCTCTAACAGAGTAACAGAGTTGGATGGGATCTTGTAGGTAGTCTAGTCCAACCCCCTGCCCTAGCAGGAGACTCTACGCCATTTCTGACAAATGGCAGTCCAATCTCTTCTTGAAAGCCTCCAGTGATGAAGCTCCCACAACCTCCGAAGGCAAAGCTGTTCCATTGGTTGATAACTCTCACTGTCAGGAAATTTCTCCTTAGTTCTAGCTTGAATCTCTCCTTGATCAGTTTCCATCCATTATTGCTTGTCTGTCTCCAAGCAGTTGAGGTTCATATTCTGGAATGGCATTCCATAAACCTTGATAGAAGTCTTACAATTTCCACCCTTTCCACTGCTTAAGAACACCCAGAGGTGGGTTCCTCCCGGTTCGGACTGGTTCGCCTGAACCGGTAGTAGCCCGCTGGTGATGTCATGATGACATCACGGAACCTGTTCGGTTGGTGCCTTTCCATGGGCGCCGCCATCATTTTTTTTGCATTTTTTTGCATTTTTTCCGGGTTTTTTTCTTCTGCGCATGCGCAGAAGCTGAGTTTCCGGCACTGCACATGCGTCACCATCTTGTTTTTGGCTTTTTTGGGGGGGGATTTTTTTAAAAAATTTTGGGCATTGCGCATGCATGTGTGCATGAAGCTCACCCACGAGGCACGCCCATGCGGCACGGGAGGAAGCAAACTGGCAGCGAGGTAAGTTAGAACCGACCCCTGCAAACACCTCTGCTCGAACTCCAACATTATAGCTTGCCTCCAAAAGTCCTAGTTGCTTCATCACTGGAGGCTTGGACAGCCATTTTACTGGAATGGTATCTGCTTGGTCGCCTGTTTGAAAAGGGGGTTGGGCTAGAAGACCTCTGAGGTCTCTTCCAAGTCTGTTTATTCTATTCTGTGTTCTGTTTCTTCCTTGCAAAAATGTGTCTGTGGGCATATTAAACATCACAAAAAGAGCCGAGGTGGCGCAGTGGTTAGAGGCAGGTACTGCAGGCAACTTTAGCTGACTGTGATCCCCAGGTCAGCGGTTCAAATCTCACTGGCTCAGGGTTGACTCAGCCTTCCATCCTTCCGAGGTAGGTAAAATGAGGACCCAGATTGTTGGGGGCAATATAAATATACATTGCTTACTGGTGTAAACCACTTAGAGAGTGCTTGCACTGTGAGGCAATATATAAATCTCACAAATAAATAAATAAAAAAACTACTGAACTAAAGAACAGGCAGTGTTTCTCAACCTGAGCAATTTTAAGACATCTGGCTGGGGAAATCTGGAAGCTGAAATCCTGATGTCCTAAAATCGCTCAGGTTGAGAAAAACTGGAATAGAAACACTGGAATTACAGAATAACAGAACAGAATAACAGAGTTGGAATGGACTTTGGAAGTCTTCTAGCTCACTCCCTGGTCAAGCAGAAAACCCTGTGACATTCCAGACAAGTGGCTTTCCAGGCTCTTCTTAAAAACCTCCAGTGATGAAGCACCCACAACTTCTGGAGGCAAGTCCTTCCACTGGTTAATTGTCCTCACTGTTAGGAAATTTCTCCTTAATTCCAGGTTGCTTCTCTCCTTGATTAGTTTCCATCCTTTGCTTCTTGTCTTGCTTTCGAGTGCTTTGGGAAATAGGTTGACCCCCTTTTCTTTGTGGCAGCCCTTCAAATATTGTGATATTTGACAAATAGTGTCAAACTCACATTGTGAACAGTTGGCTAAAAAAAAACTGCTGCAGCTTTTTTCTCTATATCTCTAACAAGAAATCCCAAAGGTGCTTTTTCAGGAGGCAACTGGACTTTCTCGTTTTTTTCTTTTGAAGACGTTTCGCTTCTCATCCAAGAAGCTTCTTCAGCTCTGATGGGGCAGTGGGGAATGGAAGGATTTATATTCCTTGCAGACAGCTGGTCATTTGCATCCTTTTAGAATGTCATTGAGGCCACTTGGAGGTTTATCTGTGTCCTCAGGGTCACCTGAGTGGTGCCCATGGTTCAGAAGTGGTATTCAGCTGGTTCGGACCGGTTCGGGCGAACTGGTAGTAGTGACCAGTGAGAGGGCCTGCCTCCCCCATCCTGGCGCTATGCTGTCCCATTTAGGCACATTTTGAAGCTGCGCACATGCATGCAAGCTATGTGCGCGAGCACAGCACATGCGCAGAAGGCCACACACATGCACGCGATCATATTTGCGAACCGGTAGGGAAGGTAAGTGAATACCACCTCTGTCCTGGTTCCTGTAGTCTGCAATTTTCCCTCTGGAAAGCCGTTCCTACTCCCACACCATTCCAAGGGTGTTCATCCCAAATTGTACAGCTAAAAGTCTGTAGAGATTCTCAGTCATTCAGGTCATGGTTGTCTCAAAAGTGTCAGAGCCAAAGAAGCTTCTTGATTGAGAAGCAAAACGTCTTCAAAAGAAAAAACAAGAAAGTCCAGTTGCCTCCTGAAAAAAAGCAACTTTGGGACAACCATGACCTGGTGAACTGAGAATCTTTACAGACTTCTAACAGGAAATGGACCAGATTGACTTTAAAGCAAGGGTTCCCAACCACTGGTCCATGAACTGGCACCGGTCTGTGGCATGCCAGAAACCAGGCCGTGCAAACAAGCGAAGCCCCATCTATGGGATGCAGGCAGCATGTTTAGTTCAGTTTAGTTCAGAGGTGGGTTCCTCCCAGTTTGGACCGGTTTGCCCGAACTGGTAGCAAACCGCTGGTGATGTGATAATGACATCACCAAACTGGTTCAGTCGGTGCCAGTCTGTGGGCACCGCCATCTTTTTAAAAAAAAAATTGGAATTTTTTGGAATTTTTTTTCGGGTTTTTTTCTGCGCAAGCGCAGAAGCCAAGTTTCCGGCACTGTGCATGCGGTTGCCATCTTGTTTTCAGCTTCTTTGGGGTGGGGGTGGGGTTAAAATTTTTTATTTTTTTCTGGACCGGTTCAGTTGGTGCCAGTCTGTGGGCACCGCCATCTTTTTTTTAAAAAATGGAATTTTTTGGGATTTTTTTTTCGGGTTTCTTTTCTGCGCAAGTGCAGAAGCCGAGTTTCCGGCATTGTGCATGCAGTTGCCATCTTGTTTTCAGGGGGGGGGGGTTGAATTTTTTGGGATTTTTTTCCACTGCACATACGTGCACGTGCCCACAAGGCGCACCCACGGGGTGTAGGAGGAAGCGAACCAGCAGTGAGGTAAGTTAGAACCCATCCCTGGTTTAGTTCATTTAGTTTGTCAAGCATGTATGAGAAAGCAAGTATAAGTATGAACATAACATATTAACATATAAGTATAAACAGATATAGGTATATACATAAGAAATGAGTACAAATAAATGGGAACAGTAGGACAGGGACGGTAGGCACGCAGGTGCACTTTTGCACGCCCCCATACCTCTTAGGAATGGAGTGAGGTCCATGGTAAACAGTTTAAGGTTAAAATTTTGGGGGTTTGAGGATGTAACAATAGCAATAGCAATAGCACTTTTCTTATATACCGCTTCATAGTGCTTTACAGCCCTCTCTAAGCGGTTTACAGAGTTCAGCATATTGCCCCCAACAATCTGGGTCCTCATTTTACCGACCTCGGAAGGATGGAAGGCTGAGTCAACCTTGAGCCTAGTGAGATTTGAACAGCTGAACTGTTGAACTAGCAGTCAGCCTGCAATGGCTGCATTTAACCACTGCACCACTTCAGCTCAGAGTCAGGTAGTGCATTCCAGGCATTGACCACTCTGTTGCTGAAGTCATATTTTCTGCAATTGAGTTTGGAGCGTTTGAGTTTGTATCTATTGTTTGCCTGTGTATTATTGCTGTTGAAGCTGAAGTAGTCATTGACAGGTAGGACGCTGTAGCAGACGATTTTATGTACTTAACTTAGGTCAGACCGTAGGCGGCGTAGTTCTAGGTTGTCCAGGTCCAAAATTTAGAATCTGGTGGCATAAGGTATTCTATTGCGAGCAGAGGAGTGGAGTACTCTGGACTCGCTCAATTGTATTAATGTCCGTTATACAGTGTGGATTCCAGGCAGACGAGCTGTATTCAAGAATTGGTCTGGGAAAGGTTTTGTATGCCCTGGTTATTAGTACAATGAAACAACAAAACCACACCCCATCCGATACGCAGAAAAAGCTCTCTCCAGGGAACTGGGAACTGGTGCCCAAAAGATTGGGGGGGGGGCTGCTTTAGAGCACCCCAAACCACCTGAATTGAATTGCAGGAAAGCAAGAGATGTTACAAACCCCAGACAAGAGCAAGCCACCGGGAATTTGTGATAAGGAGTCTGTTTTTGCAAACTCAGCTATGAGGCTTTTTTTTCTTCCCGTTCAGAGCTTTGAAGGATGGCCCCTGTCTACCTCATTAAGCTGCGATGAAACTATATTGTTCCCTAGTCCTCTTGATTTTTAAGCTTTATGAGAAGCATATTGGAAGGGGGAAAAAAATGAAATGAGCTCCTGTCAAAGCAGAAGAGCCGAAACAGCAGACGCTTATCTGCGTTATCTGGAAAAGATTGAACGGACATGAAGTCCTGGAAGCCGGTCAGAAGCGTGGGTCACGATAAATTTGCCCTGGTTTACCATTTTCCTAAGTAAGGGAAGTATTCTGCCTTGTCAGTTTCCCACCCTTCCAATTGATTTTCCCCCTTTAAAAGATCTGCAAAGAAAAAAAGAAGACCTGAGTCTGATTTGGTCGATCACTTTCCTTACCGTACTGTATGGTGGTTTTTCCCATGAAATGTTCCCGCGATGCTCAAATCTTACAGCTAATTTGGTGTAGTTGTTAAAAGCTCGAGGCTAGAAACTGGAAGTCCTGCTTAGGCATGAAAGCCAACTGGGTGACTTTGGGCCAATCACCAGGAGACGGTGAGTTCTAGTCCTGCCTTAGGCATGAAAGCTGGCTGGGTGACTTTGGGCCAATCACCTATTCCTATTCCATTCTGCATTCTGCATTCTGCATTCTATTCTATTCTATTCTATTCTATTCTATTCTATTCTATTCTATTCTATTCTATTCTATTCTATTCTATTCTATTCTATTCTATTCTTTACTTCTTATTCTGTTCTATTCTATTCTCTACTTCTTATTCTATTCTATTCTATTCTATTCTATTCTATTCTATTCTATTCTATTCTATTCTATTCTATTCTCTACTTCTTATTCTATTCTATTCTATTCTATTCTATTCTATTCTATTCTATTCTATTCTATTCTATTCTATTCTCTACTTCTTATTCTGTTCTATTCTATTCTATTCTATTCTATTCTATTCTATTCTATTCTATTCTATTCTATTCTATTCCATTCCATTCCATTTTCAGAAACCTGTTTCACTTTAGACGCATCTCTCGGCTTTGCTGTTCCATATGTATCTGTTGTTCCAAATATTTATTTCTCATCCTGTTTGATTGTTGTGTTTAAGGCTGTCAGTGGATCCTGGGAATCTTTAAGCAAAGTGTGTGTTTGTGTAGGTGTATGTGAGAATGACAATATATTTTTTTATGTGCCAATGCTCTGCAAAAGATGAGAGAATAAACATCCTCTCAGACTTGCAGTTTCTACCAAGGGAAAAGTGGTAATTGGCTTGCAAGAAATGATAGAAAGTGATTTCCATTAATACATGTAATTAAAACTGTTTTGGCATCCTTATAGGAAACACAATATCTTGCTTTTCTCTCTATCTCTCTGTATGCTTGCCCATGGGTCAGCTTTGAGCAAAGTGTTTATAAAAGGAGCAGGAATCTCAGTCTCTTTGCAGTCTGAGGTATGAATTAATCATATGTATGGGGAAGTGTCTTTTCTATTTACAGAAAAAGTCTCCATGCAGTGGTGACTCGTAGCTCTGGAATAGAATTCTATAAACCTTGTTGAAGCTTATTTTGGATTTGCTTTATATAGAATTATTAGGGAAAATTGCTACCGGTAGCTATCTTTATGCAGGATATGCAGCCTTGAGAAGGATTTTTAACTAGTAATTCTCTTCTCTTCTCTTCTCTTCTCTTCTCTTCTCTTCTCTTCTCTTCTCTTCTCTTCTCTTCTCTTCTCTTCTCTTCTCTTCTCTTCTTTCCAATCGTCCCCTCCCTTCTCCCCTCCTCCCCTCCCTTCCCTCCCTCTCCTCTCCTCTCCTCCCCTCCCCTCCCCTGCCCTCCCTCTCCCCTCCCCTCTTCTCTCTTCCCCTCCTTCCATCCCTCCCTTCCTTTCCTTCCCTCCCCTTCCCCTCCCCTCCTCTCTTCCATTCCCCTCCCTCCCCTCCCCTCCCTTCCCCTCCCCTCTCCTCCCTCCCCTCTCCTTTCCTCTCCTCATTTCCCAAAGCACCTGAGGGCAGGACAAGAAGTAACGGGTGGAAGATCATTAGAGATTCATCTTAGAAAGAAGGAGAAATTTTGCTGTCAGTCAGAACAATTCATTAGTGGAACAGCTTGCCTCCCAAAGTTGTGGGCGCTCCATCACTGGACATTTTCAAGAAGACACCGAACAGCCATTTTTCTAGAATGGTAGAGGATCTCCTGCTTGAACATGGGGTTGGACTAGGCGGTCCCTTCCAAGGGTCTAGGACTGTTAGTCTCGAACCCTTCCTTCTCCTCAGGCGTTTCTCCTCAGGCGATTCTCCCCCGACTTTTCTCCTCAGGCGATACGCTTCCAGCCATTTGCCCTGGGCAATAGGCCCCTGGCATCTGCGTCCCACACCCTTCGGCACGGCCGTTTTGCAGAAAGAGGGTTCGTCCTGGGTGTTCCGCCCCCCCCCGACTGTTAGCCCCCATCCAATCGGCTAGAGGGGGTGGAAGGTAGAAGGGATGGAAGGAAGGAATTCTTTACAGGACAATTAAAAGAAATCCAGAGAAAGGAGAGAGACCCACCCACCCACCATAACAGCAGATGCTGGATTTCTAAAATCCTCTATTTCTACCCTTGTTCGTAACCACTCCGAATTTTATCTGCTTAAAAAATCTGCTTAAAAAAGTAAGCAGATTTATTTTTCCTCCTCCTCCTCCTCCTCCTCCTCCTCCTCCTCCTCCTCCTCCTCCTCCTCCTCCTCCTCCTCCTCCTCCTCCTCCTCCGTGTGTGTGTGTGTGTGTGTGTCCGGGAGGCAGGCTGGGTGTGATGAGTGACATCACCCACCCAGTCACATGACTAACCAGCCACGCAGGGGCGGGTTCCTAATTTTTTTACTACCACTCTGTGGCGTGGCTTATTTTGTGGGCGTGGTTTGCCAGCCATGTGACTGGGTGGGCGTGGCTTGCCGGTCATATATTAGTTATTTCAGAGAGATGTTACTACTATTTTTGCTATTTTATACCTTACATGAAAAGCTTTGCATACAAGGTTCGTGGCTTCTCGGACTGCCGAAGGGAGGGGAATGGCTCCTGCCGCCCATTCTTTCAGCGTCTCACACACTCCCTCAGCCATCCTCCCCTGCTTGGACTCACTGTGGGGTAGGAAGGCAGCGCATGCACAGTGCCGGAAGCTCGGCTTCTGGGCATGCACAGAAGAATTTTTTTTAAAAAATGTAAAAATTTTTTTTTAAAAAATGGCGGCACCCAGGCACCAGCAACCGACCGCACCGGTACTGTGACGTCACCAGCAGGCCGCTACCGGTGCTATAGAGTGGACCGCATCTGTAGGAACCCACCACTGGAGCCACGCCTACCCAGCCAGCGAACTGGTTGCTAAGTTATTCAAGTCCCACCACTGGCCATGCCCCTGGCCACGCCCACCCTGGCCACGCCCACCACACCCACCCTGCCGGTCATTGGGGCAGAGAACCGGTTGTTAAATTATTTGCAGCCCACCACTGGGTAAGGTGTTTTATGATCTTGCAGGGAGATGCTCAGTCACAATGCAGACTCCAAAAAATAATTGTCTCCTAATAGAGTCCATTCTAGTGCCCAGAAAGAAGCAGGGGACAGACACAGCTATGAGATAGACAAGATCAAAATTTAGAATCAATACTGCTTGACTTGAAATATGCCAAGTCAGGTATCCCTGAGAAGGAGAGATCCCCCCCCAAAAAAACCAGTGATTGAACTGAAAGAGCTCTAGTGGCTGGCTGCAGCTTGCCTGCAGTGCTCCAATATGAAAATATTTGCTCTTTAGCCTAAATATAGATCTGAGAACGGCCTCATTAGTTAATATTTTATACAGAATGCATAAAGGGAGAGCAAGTTGGTTCTGGCCATAGTTAGCTGACTGCCTGAATCCTAATGAACCCACATATTCTGCAGTTTTGCAAACAAGTCAGTCACTCGATCTGGGGGAATAAGCTACGCACCGGCCCCTTTAAGCAAAATTCCGGTTTCTCTTAAATTACCTGGATGGAATCCCCAAAGCTGAAGAATTTATATACAGAGACAGGATGTTAGAAGCTCAACACCCTGCACAGCTGGAAAAGGATCTGGGATGCAGGGGAAGAAAATGAGAAGGAATGGAGCTTTTGCATTTTTTTTCCTGGATTATAAAAAGTGCAACTTTTTAAAACAGTTCAAGGTTTGGATTTTCATTAGATAGCAATAGAACTGAGACTTATATTCCGTTTCATAGTGCTTTACTATGTGGTTTTTCAGAGTCAGCCTTTTGCCCCCAACAATCTGGGTCCTCATTTTACTGACCTTGGAAGGATGGAAGGCTGAGTCAATCTTGAGCCGGTCAGGATCGAACTCCTGCCAGTGGGCAGAGTTAGCCTGAAATACTGCATTGTAACTACTGCGCCACCACGGCTCAGTGATTGTTTCTGTATTTTGAGGGAGTGGTGTGGTGGCCTAGTGGTGAAGATGCTCATCTCCCACTGGGAAGATTGAAAGTTCAATCCTAGGTAATGGCAGATATTTCTCTCCTAGGGTGCAAATAATTTCTTTTTGCTGTGAACTTCACATAGGCATCAGGAAGGGCATCCAGCCAGTAAATGCTCAGCTCCATCTAGTTGCTCTGACTCTATCCTGAATTAAGGGATTACAGGGTCATAAAAGGGAGGGTTTTTTTTCAGTATCTTGAGATGCATCAATAACCAGCATCTACTTCTGGGATCAAAATAGGAATAGTTTTAAAGGGTAGGAACCAGTGGTGGGTTCCTACCAGTGCGGTCCACTCTATAGCACTGGTAGTGGCCCACTGGTGACGTCACAGTACCGGTGCGGTCGGTTGCTGGTGCCTGGTGGCCACCATTTTTTTTAAAATTTTTTTTTGATTTTTAAAAAAAATTTCTTCTGTGCATGTCCAGAAGCCGAGCTTCCGGCACTGCGCATGCACTTCCTTCCTACCCCACAGTGAGTCCAAGCAGGGGAGGATGGCTGAGGGAGCACGTGAGACGCTGAAAGAACAGGCGGCAGGACCTATCTCAGTTCCCCTCCCTTCAGCAGTCCGAGAAGCCACGAACGCGCGGTGATGATCCCAGGCATTTTCGCACGTTCGAGGCTTCTCGAGCTGCTGAGGGGAGGGGGAACGGGCGGCAGGAGCCTAGGATCATCGAATGGGGAGAAGCATTCAGGCCAGACGGAGCCTCCTAGAAGAACCGCTGCCGCGGTCTTGCTGCTCCCGCTGCGGGGGGCTGCGTTGCGGGTGGGCAATGCCCCCCGCTTCTCCGGCCGCTGCCAAGCTCCTGAGGCCCACGCCCACCCAGTCACATGGCTGGCAAGCCACACCCACAAAATAAGCCACGCCCACAGAGTGGTAGTAAAAAAATTAGGAACCCGCCTCTGGTAGGAACAATGGAGATCTCTTTTTCATGGGCTTCCTCTGGTCCTTGACTTAGCAGAAAACGAGGAGACCCAAACTCATTGGTAGCCTCACACTGCAATGAACAAGGACATACATTCAATTTTGCACTACTGTTGAGCAAGGTACCACATATACTATACCTGTGCATTTTGTTTTTCTTGCCTAAATGTAGAACCTTACTTTTTTCACCATTGAATTTCATTTTGTTAGATAGCGCCCAATATTCAAGTCTGTCAAGATCAGTGGTGAAATCCAATTTTTTTACTACAGGTTCTGTGGGCGTGGCTTGGTGGGCGTGGCTTGGTGGGCGTGGCAGGGGAAGGATACTGCAAAATCTCCATTCCCACCCCACTCCTGGGGGAAGGATACTGCAAAATCTCCATTCCCACCCCACTCCAGAGGAAAGATACTGCAAAATCTCGATTCCCACCCCACTCCAGGGGAAGGATACTGCAAAATCCCCATTCCCACCTCACTCTGGGGCCAGCCAGAGGTGGTATTTGCCAGTTCTCCCAACTACTCGAAATTTCCATTACCGGTTCTCCGAACTACTCAAAATTTCCGCTACCAGAACCTGTCAGAACCTGCTGGATTTCACCCCTGATCCTTCTGTATCTTGAGCCTATCTTCTGGAGAGTTGGCTATTCCTGCCAGTTTGGTGTCATCTGCAAATTTGATGAGTTCCCCATCTATCCCCTCGTCCAAGTCATTGATGAAGATGTTGAAGAGTACTGGGCCTAAAACAGAGCCTTGGGGTACTCCACTGCATACTTCCCTTCATGTAGATGCAGTTCCATTGAGCACTACACATTGAGTGCAGTTGGTACATGTTCCTGAGCTGGCTAAGATGGCCAAGTCAACTGATTGTCCTTCTTTTTACACAGTTGATTTTTGGACATTTTTTTGGGTGTGTGTGTGTGTGTGTGTGTTTCTAAGCTGCTTCTACCTTTGTGTAAGTTTTCCAAACACAGCGACAGGTAATAACAGTAAGTATTAAGCTTAATAAGTCAGAAGGCGAATTCTGCCGGATCTACCAGCTCTGCTGTAGCTTAATGAAAAGAAGCCGTAGCGAAAAGCTTAAGCTTATAAATCAAAGAAAATGATTTTAGAAGACTCCAGCCACTCTGTAAGCCGAGATTAACTTTATTAAACCTGGGAAGACAGCCGTGTTTGCTATAGGTGGGAAGACTTTCTGGGCAGCCAGTGAAAATTAGCAGGTTAATACATAAGATTCTATAGAAAGCACTTTTCATTACTGTTCCTCTGATTAGAATGTTATGGGTGATACGATAGCAGTGTTCAAATTCTCTGAAGGATGAAAGACTTGTTTTTCTATCATTCCAGACTTATGGAAGACAAACTCTGTTGAGTCTTGAGAAAAAGTTCTCAAACAATTATAGCAGTACAGGTACTCCTAAACTTACAACTGATCGTTTAATGACCATTTAAAATTACAACAGACTTCTGACCCTTTTTCACACTTATGACCCATGCAGCATTGATCTTGTGATCAAAATTTGGATGTTTGGCAACTGGTTCCTATTTATGACGGTTGCTGTGTCCCTGTTAGATAAGAATTACTCTCATCAGAGGCGAAATAGATCTTTTCCCTGGAACTCTGACATTATAAAAAGAAAACCGCAGTTTAAAATACTAAAGTAGAAAATATTTATTTCGGTACAAAACAATGAATCACATCTTGGCTATAAAGCAGGTCTTGCTCCTTACAGGAGTTGAAGAAGAAGGAAGGAACAAAGAAAGGAATGTACACATGCGTACTAGGAACATATTAATCACGTGCTCAGGAATAAACCATTATATTTGATAGGGATGCATCTCCCCTGCATATACATGTAACAGGCAATATAAAATCACTGCCTGACAGTCCCGGGGTCACGTGAATCTGTTTTGTGACCTTCTGACAAGTGAAGTCCATGGGGAAGCCAGGTTCACTTAACAACCGGGTTAGTAACTTAACAACTGCAGTGATTCACTGTGGCAAGAAAGGTTGTAAAACTGGGGCAAAACTCATTTAATAAATGTCTCACTTAGCAACATACATTTTGGGCTCAATTGTGGTCCTAAATCAAGGGCCACCTGCATCAATAGAAGAGAATATTTGTAGCTTAGGGTTGAACCGTGTGATCCTTGATGCTCCCTGTGTTTGGGTGTTTTATTGAAGATGTTTCAATACCCAACCAGGTAAGCTCTTCAGTGCTAAAGGGAGTGGACGTCTATGGAGATTTTCAGTTATCCAGGTCATGGTTGTCCCAAAGGGGCTTTTTTGAAGAGGCAACTGGACTTTTTGTTTTTTCTTTGAAGACATTTCACTTCTGATTCAAGAAGCTCCTTTAGCTCGGAGCTCGGAGCTGAAGAAGCTTCTTGGATGAGAAGCGAAACATCTTCAAAGAAAAACCAGAAAGTCCAGTTGCCTCTTCAAAAAAGCTCCTTTGGGATAAAGGAAGGGGAGTTTGCTCTCTGTTTATATTGTTTGTTTCTTGAATAAAGTAGAGTAGAGTAGAGTAGGGTAGGGTAGGGTAGGGTAGGGTAGGGTAGGGTAGGGTAGGATCGGATCAGATCGGATCGGATCAGATGGAATGGAATGGAATGGAATGGAATAGAATAGAATAGAATAGAATAGAATAGAATAGAATAGAATAGAACAGAACAGAACAGAACAGAACAGAACAGAACAGAACAGAACAGAATAGAATAGAATAGAATAGAATAAGAGTTGGAAGGGAACTTGGAGGTCTTCTAGGCCAACCCCCTGATCAAGTAGGAAACCCTATATCAGTGATGGCTAACCTTTTTGTCGTCCTGTGCTGAAAGTGCCTGCGTGCCTGCAATAGAGCACGTGTGTGCTGGCACCCATAATGCAATGTGCCCCCCTGCGCATGCGTGCATGACCCCCCCAGGCTCCCCCTGCTCCCCGTGCATGCGGACATGACCCCCCCACTCCCCCACCCCCCACAAATGCACATGTGACCCCCCACCCCATTGTGGGCCTAGTAGGCCTCCCTACAGCCTCCTGGGACCAAAAATGGGCTGTGGGGGAGGGGGGCATGCCGCACCCCCTCACCCCGTTTTGGGTCTAGTAGGCCCAAAAGTAGGCCTCCCTGCAGCCTCCGGGATCACCTTGTTCCTTGTTCACCGCGCATGCACCCCCTCCCCAAAATCAGCCGGCCGGCGGGAGGCGCGCATGTGCATGCGCGGTGGAGGTGAGCTGGGCGATGGCTCAGGTGCCCGCAGAGAGGGCTCTGTGTGCCAGCTGTGGCACGCATTCCATAGGTTCGCCATCACGGCCCTATATCATTTCAGACAAATGGTTGTTGGTAATTCCTTGATTCAACACCCAGATAAGCAGAGATCAAATGAACACTAGATCAATAGCTAAGCTGAAAACAATACCCCAATCAAGGAACTACCTGTAGTAATCATGAACACGGAGCTTTCATGCTTTCTGAGCAAAGCTTTTCCGAGCTAAGAAGTTCTCTCTAGGAAGTCTCTCTGAGCTGAGAAGCTTCTGTGTTCAGAAGCCTCCTTGCTAGGACAGCAGCGTTTATTTTTATAGAAAACTTCTTGTGCACACAATTACAATGATTGACTTACCCCAAAGATAGCTAACTAGTAACCGGTTAATATATAAACAAAACCTCTGAATCATACAGACAGATCATGTCAAACATATAGATGAGCGCGTGATGGCTAGTTTAACCTTTGCTCTTAAATAGAACAATAGAAGAGCTGAGTAAGTAACCTGTACTCTAAATAGAACAAAGAGTAGAGTGAGTAACCTTTACACTTAAATAGAACAGAGGGCAGAGTGTTCAGTCAATATTAGCCAAGATAGGCATTCCATATCGTTGGCAATGATTGACGATAACCTACAACTACCAATTCAGACAATCAAACAGTAAACAACAGCTAGTCAAGTAATCACCAAGAACACTCCCACCGACACCAACAGGGCAAACAACTTGCATATAAACAGAGAGCAAACCCCACTCCTTTCCAGCAGTGATAATGTTGCCTAGTTGGGTAATGAAACATCTGCAAAAAAAAAATAATAATAACCAAGCTCAGAGAACACCCACAATTATAGCAGTTTAAAAGATGGATTTGAGAGAGATAGTTGAATTTGAAGTCTAGCTCTATAACTCTAGGATCCACTGATAGCATCTTGGAGATCAAATAATCTTAACAAGTCACTCTGTGCTGACCATAAGTACATTATTTGTAGTAAATTACTCCAGAGGTTTGATTTAATATAGTGGGCTATGGAGGGCACTGCTCAACAGTAATGATTTTCTGATCTTCAGGAAAATCTCATCATTTCTTAACTTCTCTGCCAGGAAGAAAATGAGGGGATTTTTAGAATAGAATAGAATAGAATAGAATAGAATAGAATAGAATAGAATAGAATAGAATAGAATAGAATAGAATAGAATAGAATAGAATAGAATTCTTTATTGGCCAAGTGTGATTGGACACACAAGGAATTTGTCTTTGGTGCATATGCTCTCAGTGTACATAAAAGAAAAGATACATTTGTCAAGAATCATGAGGTACAACACTTAATGATTGTCATAGGGTACAAATAAGCAATCAGGAAACAATCAATATTGATATAAATCATAAGGATACAAGCAACAAGTTACAGTCATACAGTCATAAGTGGGAGTAGATGGGTGATAGGAATGATGAGAAAAACTAATAGTAATAGTAATGCAGCCTAGTGAATAGTTTGACAGTGGTGAGGGAATTATTTGTTTAGCAGAGTGATGGCGTTCGGGAAAAAACTGTTCTTGTGTCTAGTTGTCTTGGTGTGCAGTGCTCTATAGCGACATTTTGAGGGTAGGAGTTGAAGCAATTTATGTCCAGGATGCGAGGGGTCAGTAAATATTTTCACGGCCCTCTTTTTGACTCGTGCAGTATACAGGTCCTCAATGGAAGGCAGATTGGCAGTAATTGGTTTTTCTGCAGTTCTGATTATCCTCTGAAGTCTGTGTCTGTCTTGTTGGGTTGCAGAACCAAATCAGACAGTTATAGAGGTGTAGATGACAGACTCAATGATTCCTCTGTAGAACTGTATCAGCAGCTCCTTGGGAAGTTTGAGCTTCCTGAGTTGGCGCAGAAAGAACATTCTTTGTTGTGCTTTTTTGATGACGTTTTTAATTTTGGATGACCATTTTAGATCTTGAGATATGATGGAACCTAGAAATTTGAAGGTCTCTACTGTTGATACTGTGTTGTCTAGTATTGTAAGAGGTGGTGAGGGGATTTTTAGATGGGAATGTGGAAATGGGATCAGACAGGTATACCAATACTCCTCAACTTACAACAGTGACCATTCGAAGTTACAATGGCACTGAAAAAAAGTGACTTCTGACCATTTTTTCACACTTATGACTGTTGCAGCATAACCTGTGGTCATGTGATCAAAATTTGGGTGCTTGACAACTTGTTGTCTATGGAAATTTTCAGTCATCCAGGTAATGATTGTCCCAAATATGCTTTTTCAAGAGGCAACTAGACTTTCTGGTTTTTCTTTGAAGACGTTTCACTTCTCATCCAAGAAGCTTGAACTGAATGACGGGGAATGGAAGGATTTATACTTCTTGCAGACAGCTGTCATTTGCATTCTTTTACAGAGTCGTTGAGGCCACCTGGAGGTTTATTGGTGACCTCGTGGTTGCCTGAGTAGTGCAAATGGGTGTGGAGTATTCTCAGAACTGCTGAAAGGAACACAGTTCCCAGAAAGTTCCATTCCCATTTGCACTATTCAGGTGACCCTGAAGGCAGGATAAACCTCCAAGTGGTCTCAACTACTCTCTAAAGGAATGCAAATGACCAGCTGTCTGCAAAGACTATAAATCCTTCCATTCCCCACCATCCAATCGGAGCTGAAGAAGCTTCTTGGATGAGAAGCGAAACATCTTCAAAGAAAAACCAGAAAGTCCCGTTGCCTCTTGAAAAAGCACCTTTGGGACATGACAACTGGTTCATATTTATGACAGTTGCAATGCTCCAAGATCCTGCGATGACTTTTTCTGATCTTCTGACAAGCAAAGTCAATGGGGAAACCAGAATCATTTTACAACTGTATTACTAACTTAACAACTGCAGTGATTCACTTGGCAAGTGTGGCAAGAAAGGTTGTAAAATGAGGGCAAAAAGTCACTTAACAACCATCTCGCTTAGCAACAGAAATTTTTGGGCTTTGTTATGGTTGTAAGTCAAGGACTACCTGTAGTTAATTAACTTGTGGGCTGAGTTTATCCCTTGAAGTATCCACTTCAGGCTTGCAATGTTCTTGCCTAATTTTAATTGTCATGTTAAAAAAAAAAGCCAGCAACAACTGTACATAAATTACTTGGCAGGGAAAGGTGTAATGTTTCTCTCGGCATGTATTTCATATAAAATCTGCAGGACAGTTAATTCCTGAACACTTTGTAATGGCAGTCTATGAAATATTCCACCCATTGTCCTACATTCTACAATTACCATCTCTTAGTGCATAATTCCTCCCCCCCCCCGATTTTTACTTAGTTTTATCTCACTTCCATTGTTACTATTTCCAAAATTCAACTGCAACTTTCTGTTTATTTCTCCTGATGTACATTATAGAATATCAGAGCTGGAAGGGCCAGCAAGTTAAGCTCACTATTTCAGACAAAAATCCAAATTAAAACACCCCAGCAGATGGCTGTTCAGATGCTTCTTAAAAGGATCAAATGAAGGGGAGGTCACAATCTCTTTTGATCACTGGATCGATGGTTTTTTGCATATATATTAAGAGCCTCGGTGGTGCAGTGGTTCGAATGCGGTACTGCAGGCTATTTTGCTGACTGCCGGTTGCCTGTATTTTGGCAGTTCAAATCTCACCAGTCTCAAGGTTGACTCAGCCTTCCAGCCTTCCGAGGTGGGTAAAATGAGGATCCAGACTGTTGGGGGCAATACACTGACTCTGTAAACCACTTAGAGAGGGCTGTAAAGCATTGTAAAGCGGTATATAAGTCTAAGTGCCCTTGCTCTTGCTATCAGAGTCGAAAGGATTAGCCAGTGACATCACCATTGCCCTGGGGACACCCAGTTCCTGTCAGTAGCTGGAGCGAAGAAGCCATTTTATTTGGGATCTTTGGCCTGCCACACTTTATACTATTTTACTATGCATTTTCTACTGTGGGAAAATGGGAGGGGGGATTGTATGAGGTTGTCAGTATGTAGCCATAACAAAATTCTTTCTAGAAAGCCAAGGTCATCCTTTGTCTCTGCACCTCTGCACCTGCACGGAAGGAGATGGGTGAAGATTGGACAACGTGATGGATTTGTGGGTGTGGGGGCAAGGACTTGAACTTTCAACTGGGTGGTGAAACCCTAAGGACCTCAGATTCCGGTTTCACCCAGATGTACCAACATGGCTCTGATAATAAATTGGGACTTTGAGGAATACTTTGACTCGGACTCTGATTTAATTTTGGGTGCTATTTGGAACCCTGACAGGGAGCTCACCCCACCCTATGACAGCTCTCGGGTGTCGAACATGGGCTTGCTAACCTCCTGCCTAGCATTCCAGTCATTTGAACCACTGTGTTCCTCACTGGATATGCAGATTACAGATTAGAAGGGACCTTGTAGGTCATCTAGTCCAACCACCTGCCCAAGTAGACTATAAACCATTTTTGACAGATGGCAGTCCAGTCTCTTCTTGAAGGCTTCCAGTGACGAAGCTCTCAGAACTTCTGAAAGCAAGCTGTTCCATTAGTTGATTGCTCTCACTGCCAGAAAATTTCTCCTTATTTCCAGGTTGAATCTCTCCTTGTTCAGTTTCCATCCATTATTCCTTGTCTGGCCTTCAGGCGCTTTGGAAAATAGCTTGACCCCCTCCTCTCTGTGGCAGCCCCTCAGATATTGGAAGACTGCTATCATGTCTCCCCTGGTCCTTCTCTTCACTAGACTAGCCATGCCCAGTTCCTGCAACCGTTCATCATATGTTTTAGCCATCCTGGTTGCTCTTCTCTGCACTCTTTCTAGAGTCTCAACATTTTTTTATAGTGGTGACCAAAACTGGATGCAGTATTCTAGGGTGTGGTCTTACTAAGGCTTTATAGAGTGGTAACTGTTTCTATCATTAGGAATTATGATATTCAGTTGTATGAAAAAGTTTTTGTGACTTAACATTTCTGGGTCCTTTACCCTGGGACACTAGAGAATCAATTGATAATTCCTCCACTTCCTTCTCCTTCCCTTTCCCTTTCCATATCCTGTCATCCTTTCTTAAGATTAAGCATACTTGGACTCTGCAATCTCTATTGTTAAGGCGATCGCAGGAAGATCTTTCTTCGTATACTTCCTTCGGTAAGCAATATTCCTGTGTGATTCTTTTCATCTGATCTGTGCATTTTTGCGACGAGGTTTCCACTGAGGAACGGAGCTGCAAAATTTAGAAAAATGTAAATATTGAAATGTAATTGCCTTACATTCTACAGATGGCTTGGCAAAGTGCAAATTAGATTGGTCCGCATTAAAATGCAAAGCGAAGGCATTTCTTTGCCATTCCAATTACAATGTTCACCATCCATAGGGATTGGGCGTGTATAAATTGTTTTCTCTTTACCCGTTTGGGTAGAATGGGCCAGTAGAAAAACCTTGGAGCTTGCAAGGATATAGAAGTTAACCATCCAAAGCAACACGAACACAACTTCAACCTAAAATCGTGGTTAAAATGAAGTATATGGTTGGTTGGGGTTAAGTATATATTTGCATGACTGGAAGGGATGCAAATATTAATATATATGCAAATATGAATAGAGAGACATGAGTTTTCTGGTTGCAGCTTCTATGGCGTTCCCAGTAGCAGAACAGGAAGTAGAGATGTCAAGGCCATCAAAGGAGACAGTATTCCCAACCCCCATCTGCATTTTCAGAAGATGGCTAGTGTCAGGGTTCCAAGTAATAATAATAATACCAGAGTTGGAAGGGACATTGGAGGTCTTCTAGTCCGACCCCCTGCTCAGGCAGGAAACCCTACACCACTTCAGACAAATGGTTATCCAGTCTCTTAAAAACTTCCAGTGTTGGAGCATTCACAACTTCTGGAGGCAAGCTGTTCCACTGATTAATTGTTCTAACTGTCAGGAAATTTCTCCTTAGTTCTAAGTTACTTCTCTCCTTGTTTAGTTTCCACCCATTGCTTCTTGTTCTATCCTCAGGTGCTTTGGAGAATAGTTTGACCCCTTCTTCTTTGTGGCAACCCCTGAGATATTGGAACACTGCTATCATATCTCCCCTAGTCCTTCTTTTCATTAAACTAGACATACCCAGTTCCTGCAACCGTTCTTCATATGTTTTAGCCTCCAGTCCCCTAATCATCTTTGTTGCTCTTCTCTGCACTCTTTCCAGAGTCTCAACATCCTTTTTGCATCGTGGTGACCAAAACTGAATGCAGTATTCCAAGTGTGGCCTTACCAAGGCATTATAAAGTGGTATTAACACTTTGTGTGATTTTGATTCTATCCCTCTGTTAATGCAGCCTAGAACTGTGTTGGCTTTTTTGGCTGCTGCTGCACACTGCTGGCTCATATTTAAATGGTTGTCCACTAGGACTCCAAGATCCCTCTCACAGTTACTACTGTTGAGCAAGGTACCACATACATAAGGTGACCAGACATCCCGCTTTTGGCGGGACAGTCCCTCTTTTCAACAATTTGTCCCGCGTCCCGCTGCGTTTTTAAAAAGTCCCGATTTTTTGAAAGACTGCAATTCCCAGAAGAGTTTGCCGTGCTTATTCAGAGGGAGCAGAGGACGCTACAGCTGATTTTAAAGGAATCAAAACAGCTGCTTAAAGAAAAAGCATTTAAGAGTTTCCCCCCAGCTCTCCCTTAAAAGCCGATTCACTTGCCTGCCTGGTTTTAAATAACACGCTGCAGAAGGGGCTTGAAATGGCTGCGAAGCCTTTTTTTTCCCTTTCCTTTCTGTAACACGAGGTCGGAGAGCAAGCAAGGCTCATTTGCATAGACACGCCTCTGACAGAATCTGAACTAAAAGTTACTTTTTTAATGACAGAAAAGAGACAGAAACAGGGCAAAAGTGAAAATAGGTATCAGGGGCAGTATCAGGGCCAATATGGCGGCCACTACCAATATTGGTAGTGGCCGCCATATTGGCCCTGATACTGCCCCTGATACCTATTGTAAGGTTGGAATGTGGTCTTAGATCCCTTTCTGGAATAGGAAGAAGACCTTAAAGTGGATTTTTTTGTACAAGGGGCCAAAAACTTACGTTTGTCCTTTGTCTCAGTAACAACTGGATCAATTGCTGGACCAAACAGAGATTGGCCAGTGATTGGAGCTGCTGCCAACTTACATTTGTGACAAAGATCAGTGGGCCAACTTCGAAGCCAGTGCATGCGTCTGGCCACCACAGCAGACCCCATTGCTCGCGCTGAAAAGCGAGCTGCTTGGAGTGTAGCATCCGATGTAAATTGAGCTGCTGCAAGCAATTTATTAATGTCTTGGTGTGCGCGGGTGTCAGCTGGGGGAATGTGGTCGCGCAACGCATTCAGCCATTTTAAAGATGTGCAACAGAAAAAAAGATGCTGTCGTTGAGGCTTTCACCGCCTAGGCAGCCGCCTGGTGCATGCGTTGTAGGACTGCCTCTGTACGACGCTCTTCCGGCCTGAGAAGGGTGTCCGGATCTCCAGCCATCGGTGTGTTAGAATAAAGAGCCAAAACAGGGGTATCAACTGTTGGTACTGGCAAATGTTGTGCTAGCCTGGTAGAGACGTTAAAGTAACGTTTGTCCAAATTGTTTGGCAATGGACCACCTGCCGGAGCCTGCCACTGTTTTGTTATTGCTTCCACAAACATATTTGGGGTGGAATTACCTCACTGCTGTTTGCAGTAGTTTCCCCAAAAATTGGGTCCTCTTGGGTTACAGAACCCTTAGGATCTGTTGGGGAATCTGAAATGTTTGCAGTTGCTTTTGCCTTGTGCAATAGCGAACTGAATAATGCAGGCTGGAATAGAGCCGTGGATACATTTGGCTCTGGAGCTAAGTCCTCAACATCTGACAATTGGGATTTCCACTGAACCTGATCTGAAGGTTCTGGCTCTGTTAATCCCTGTTCAGTATCATGCCCTGAAGTGAGTAGAGGAAACTCTATACCACTTTTTAGACCACCTCACCATGACTAAGAAGGAACTCAAAAAAGAGGTCAAACCTCCAATTCTGATGGCAATGCTAATAACCTCCAGACTGGGAAACAAAAGGAGGTGGTTTCAAATCCAACATGGGAGGGGTCTAAACTTTAGACCCCTCCCATGTTGGATTTGAAACCAACTCTAAAGATTATCAGGTCAGGAGGCAGGGGTCCTGGTCCTACTCTGCTTTATCTTCCAGCAGGAGTCGAAGTTTTTAATCAAGAATCTTTCCCCCCCTCCCTCCCCCCTGTCAGTGGTGTCCCGCTTTACTAATGTTAACATCTGGTCACTTTACACATACAGTACACTGTACCTGTACATCACCCATTTCAAACAGAACTCCGAGGCAGGTCGATTCCTCAAAGAACAGTTTTATTTGGAGATGGAATTCCAACTCTGAGAGTTCCGACGTTTTCCACCTCATTAAAAAGTGAAAGTTTCCCTGTTCTCCCAAACAATAAGTCACATTGTCCAATCTGGGTGCTGGCTGGTTGCCTGGTTACTTTTCTCCTCCTCCTCTGGCCAGCCAGCATGTCCTTGGCTCATAAGAGAATTACTTTGTTTTGGCTACAAAACCCCAGCTATCTCTACACCCCACTCAGCTCCAGGCTGTGTCAGGCCTGAAGCCATGTGAAGAAAAATCCCTATAGAAAAAGCTACAGAAAAGAAAATGGCCACAGCCAGATCAGCTTCAGGGTTGACAGTTAGTTTTGCTGAAGTTATTTTGGACTCTTCATGAACATTTTAAGAAAGTCAGAAAAGTGAGGAGCGAAGAAATCAAAATCATTTTAAAAAGCAAGCAATGATTGTTTTAGAAAGCTTGATAGGATCTTGAAGCTCAGGATTGTCCAACTTTTGTTAAGTTGAGGGCCACATCAGATTTATACTGCTTGTTGAACTAGCTATTAAGTGTTCATACTAAGGAATGGAATGATTGATAAAATCAAATATGTTATTAATTTCATTGTTGTATCTCAAATGTATCTCAAAGTTTGGGCTTAGATAGCTTAGAGCTGCGTCGCCTTCATTATGATCTAAATGTAGTTCATAAAATCATCTACCACAATGTCCTATCTGTCAATGAATACTCCAGCTTCAACCGCAACAATACACGAGCACACAATAGATTCAAACTCAATGTAAACTGCCCCAAACTCGACTGCAGAAAAGACGACTTCAGTAACAGAGTAATCAATGCCTGGAATGCACTACCTGACTCTGTGGTTTCTTCCCCAAACCCCAAAAACTTTAACCTTACACTGTCTACTGTGGACCTCACCCCATTCCTAAGAGGTCTGCATAAGCGCACCAACGTGCCTACCATCCCTGTCTTACTGTCCTATTGTCCAAATTTACCTGTACCTACTTTGCTTTTGTTTATGTTTATACCATGCCTGCTATCTTGTACATGTTTTGACAAATAAAATAAATAAATAAATAAAATAAAATAAATCTCAAATGTAAATGGGAGCTGACGAATAAGGTTGTAGTAAAAGATAAACAAAAAGGAGGCCATTGTGAATGGCAGCTCCAACCACCTAGGAACCAAAATGTTAGGACTCTGTTGAAACGATTGGGTTTGCTAATATATGAACAAGCCACAAATCAATGTTTATGTGAATATTGCTTTAAATGCATTGTAGGCTGATTACTATAAAAGGGAGCAAGAGAGCATGCTCGTTCAGTGCTCTGTTGATTTCCTGCTGATTCTGAATCTCTCTGCTGATTGTCTCTGCTGCTTCACTGTTGAGTAATTGACTTCGTGTCTGTGTGAAAGTACTGTGAAGAGCTGCTGTGTAAAGCGTAACTATCTGTGATAGTATAGATTTGTTTGTTAGCTGTAATTTGTGTTTGCTAGTTAAAACAAAGATAGGCAAGAAGAAGATTCTTCGTATTGACTGACTTACCGTGTATGACTTTGGACTTCCTATCTGAACTTTGCTACTTCTTTAAGTAAACTATTTATATATACTTAAACGTATCTGTTTATTGACTGAATCGTAGCAACACATATCAAACTGCAACAACATATTTCACTGTGCACGTACTCAAGAGCACAAGAACTCCTTAACACAAAGCAACATATCAGAGTTGCTTTTTCAAGAACTCTTTGCCCAAAGTCTCAAATCTTGGTTTATTCCACCCATTTTTTTAAAAAATGAGAATCCAAATATGGTTATCCAATCAAATGTTAGGATGTCTCTTTTGAGTTCCTTTTTGAAGATGGGGCTTTATTATCGCTCAACTACACCACACCCAATACACACTGGTCTCCTGTGATTGGCTCAAAGTCACCCAACTAGCTTTCATAGCTAAGGCAGAACTAGAACTCATGATCTTCTGGTAATTGGCTCAAAATCACCCACCCAGCTCTAATTTCTAAGGCAGGACTAGAACTCACCGTCTCCTGTGATTGGCCCAAAGTCATCCCACCAACTGGCTAAGGCGGAACTAGAACTCACGATGTTCTGGTGATTGGCTCAAAGTCAGCCACCCAGCTTTCATTTCTAAGGCGGGACTAGAACTCACAATCTCTTGGTAATTGGCCCAATATCAACCAGCCAGCTTTTGTGTCCTAAGATGCGACTAGAACTACCAATATTTAATTCAATTATATTTCTCTCCTTTTCTTATCTCATGCTTTATTTCCGTTGACTTTTTATTACTAGCTTCTTTTTAGCCCGTTGCATAATTGTGCTTCGCTCAGAAGGGAATGCAAGCATGAGTATGAATGTATGAGCTTTTTCAGGGTGCACTGAAAAATTTGCATTGCCTTTGGCCTTAAAATAATATTTAATCATTTCATCCATGTCCACCTTTGCTGGAGAATTAAAGGGACCACGAGAGCTTCTTAATGCTCCTGCATATTTGCATCTGCAGAATCTGTTGACAGCTGTCAAAGGCCAAACACAATCAGGTTAAAATAAAGGTATTTATTCCACAGTTACTCATTTCTAGGTGTTGGCAGATCTGTTTTTTTATTATCTTTTCCAGTATTTTCCCGGGTATTGATGTTAGGCTGATTGGTCTGTAGTTTCCTGGGTCTGTTTTTTTTTCTTCCTTTTTTGAAGATGGGAACCACATCAGCTCTTTTCCAGTTCTCTGGAATTAATTGTAGAGTGCAAATAGTTCTCAACTTACAACAGTTCATTTCATGACCGTTCAAGTTTAGAACAGCACTGAAAAAAGTGACTTACGACTGATTTTCACACTTATGACCATTGCAGCATCCCTATGGTCTTGTGATTAAAATTCAGACTCTCGGCAACTGACTTGTATTTATGATGGTTGCAGTGTCCCAGGATCTTGTGATCATCTTTTGAGACCTTCTGACAAGCAAAATAAATGGCGAAGTCAGATTGATTTATGGTAACAACTGTAACTTAACAATTGCAGCGATTCACTTAATAATTGTGGCAGGAAAGGTTGTAAAACAGGGCAAAGTTCACTTAACAAATGTTTCACTTAGCAACAGAAATTTTGGGCTCCATTGGGGTCAGAATCAAGAACTACCTGTAACAAGTTTGGGGAGGGATTTAAAATAGTTTGATTTAGATTTAGATTTATTATTAGAGTTGGAAGGGACCTTGTAGGTCATCTAGTCCAACCCCCTGCTCAAGCAGGAGTTCCTACACCATTTGAGACAGATGGCAGTCCAGTCTCTCCTTGAAGGTCGCAAGTGTTGGGGCTCTCACAACCTCCGCTGGCAAGCTGTTCCACTGGTTGATCGCTCTCACCATCAGAAAGTTTCTCCTCACTTCCAGGTTGAATCTCTCCTTGGTCAGCTTCCATCCGTTATTCCTTGTTTGGCTTTCTGGTGCCATAGAGAACAGCCTGACCCCCTTCTCTCTGTGGCATCCCCTCAAGTATTGGAACACTGCTATCATGTCACTCCTGGTCCCATTACACGTTTTTATATTTTAATAAGGAAATCTGATGCCATTATAAATATATTCTTGTACTCTCAAGGGCTAAAGTCTCTGGAATGTGTGTCTATGCAAATATCATTTTCGAAGGCTATCTGGAAACGTAAAAGAAGCCTGAAAATTATTAAAATTTCACCAGCTGAAGAAGGGGGAGTGCAACATTTTTCTTCCTTCCTATAATCCTGCATGAAAATCTCCTCCAGGTCCTGTATAGCTTTAATATTGCTTTGATTCCCCCCCCCCCCAATAGTTGATTAATGTGCAGTCAAGCCACGGTACCAGCCCAGAGACCGGATTGACTCATTAACCAGGTTAACTGTCGTATAAGCAGCTTAAGAATGGCCACCTACCCAGAACTAGCCACTGGTTAGCTTCCTTTCTCTCAATCAACACCAAGCCGCCAACATCAGCTGAGAAGAGATAACCTAAGTAATATCCAACGACCTAAGTGCTAGAGCCCACTGTAACAACATTGCCAAAAAGGCACTAAGAGTTGTTAATCTAATCTTGCGTAGCTTCTTCTCTGGCAACATTACATTGCTAACCAGAGCATACAAAACATTTTTAGACCAATTCTGGAATACAGCTCACCTGTCTGGAACCCACATTGCATATCAGACATAAATACAATCGAGAGAGTCCAGAAATATTTCACAAGAAGAGTCCTTCACTCCTCCACTCACAACAAAATACCTTATTCCACCAGACTTGAAATACTGGGATTAGACAATTGACAACTACATCGCCTCCGATCTGATCTAAATGTAGTTCATAAAATCATATACCAAAATGTCCTTCCTGTTAATGACTACTTCAGCTTCAACCGCAGCAATACACGAGCAAGTAATAGATTCAAACTCAATGTAAAGCGCTCCAAACTCGACTGCAGAAAATACGACTTCAGCAACAGAGTGATCAATGCCTGGAATGCACTACCTGACTCTGTGGTTTCTTCCCCAAACCCCAAAAACTTTAACCTTAGACTGTCTACAGTCGACCTCTCCCCGTTTCTAAGAGGTCTGTAATGGGCGTGCATAAGCGCACCACTGTGCCTACCGTCCCTGTCCTACTGTCCGATTGTCCTCTTTTGTCGTTACTTTTTACTTATGTTTATACAAACTGCTACTATCCTATACATGTTTGACAAATAAATAAATAAAATAATAAATAAATAAATGCCCTCAAGGATACCGATGTGCGTTCAGTTTTGGTTGCCACAATGTAAAACGGATGTTGAGACTCTAGAACAGTGTTTCTCAACCTTGGCAGTTTGAAGATGTGTGGACTTCAACTCCCAGAATTCCCCAGCCAGCGTTGCTGGCTGTGGAATTCTGAGAGTTGAAGTCCACACATCTTCAAACTGCCAAGGCTGAGAAACACTGCTCTAGAAAGAGTGCAGCGAAGCGCAACAAAGATGATTAGGGAACGAAATAAATGGATATCTTCTTTCCTGCAGCCTGCCTCTATTTTATTTTAGTGTTTTTCTCCCGGCTTGGAACAAGATTTGATTTTTCTTTCTAACACTACCTTTAATAGGTCAACTGTTCTCTATATGCTACCTGTCCATAAGAGAAAGCGAGGATATAATTTTTAATCCATTTACATTTAAAATACCATATTTTTCAGAGTATAAGATGCACCTTTTTCCTCCCTAAAAGTGGCTGGAAATTTGGGTGCGTCTTATACTTCGAATGTAGCTTTTTTTTCCCCAGCCCTAACTAGGTGCTAACAGATCTTCCCAGCTCTTACCTTGCAGGCTCTTTCATTGTTACTCTCTCTGAAGAATGTTTTTCCAGCCCTAAGTCTTTGCAGGGTTTTTTTCATTGCTCTACTTGCTCCGAAAAAGTTTTTTTCTAGCCCTAACCAGGTGCTAGCTATCTTCCCAGCTCTTACTGGCTTGCAGGCTCTTTCATTGTTACTCTCTCAGAAGAAGGTTTTTTAAAGTCCTAACCAGGGGATAAAATAATGTGCTGAAGCTGACCAGACTAAGGATGCTAGCCAGATGAATACCTGGTAGGCAGATTGTTTTCCCCTATTTTCCTCCCCCAAAACTAAGGTGCGTCTTATACTCCGGTGCGTCTTATACTCCAAAAAATACGGTAAGCTTAAAGTGCGAGACCAATTTAGCAAAAATAGCATCTTCTCACTGAACAGATCCTTCTGGGAGTATACATTAGCACAAGTAAGAAAGCCCAATTCTGTTCCAACTTTTGATTTTACGTAGGGGAAAAAAAAAGGAAGACGAAGGAATGATCTCCTTGGATTGTGGTCAATAGATTAGTCAACCATATTGATTCTCAGCCATTGTCCTCAACTGTGTCAGGAAGCATATTTTCCCTAAAAGTTCAGAGGAGCAGATTATGGAACTGTTCTTCAAGAAATGGGAGAAAATGAACATAGAAAACTTTCCCCAGAATCCCCTCCCCTCCCCCCATATCAGTAGGCCAGTGATGGCGAACCTATGGCACGCGTGCCACAGGTGGCACGCGGAGCCATATCTGCCGGCACACGAGCCATTGCCTAGCTCAGCTCCAGCGCGCATGTGTGCGCCGGCCAGCTGATTTTTGGCTCGCACAGATGATCTGGGAGGGCTTTTCAGCTTCCGGGGGGATGGGAGAGGACGTTTTTGCCCTCCCCAGGCTCCAGGGAAGCCTCTGGAGCCTGGGGAGGACGAAAAATGGGCCTACCGGGCGCACCAGAAGTTGGAAAATGGGCCATTTCTGGCCTCCAGAGGGCCTCCGGGGTGCTCAGGGGAGGCCGTTTTCTCCCTCTCCAGGCATTGAATTATGGGTGCGGGCACTCGCGCATGTGCGACAGCGCGCGCGCATGCACTTTCAGCACCCGAGGAAAAAAAGGTTCGCCATTACTGCAGTAGGCTATCCAAATGGCAAACAATTTTGCAGAATATTTTAATGGGGAGCAGAGGGAGTCATTAATAAACTGGCGAATCTCTGAAAATTAAGAATGTTAAATGTCTCCAGAAAATTATTTTTGGAGATGTTTTGTCCTGGTTCATACTGAACAAAAGATATTACTGTTAGTTGATAGTTGCTCATGTGCATTTTGGTTGGACAAATCTCAAATAGGAAAGTGAATTGGGCAGCAAAGCTTGCGTTTGTTGCTGCAAATGAACTTTTGGGTTAAGAAATACAAGTCGCAAAGGAGGTGAACTGTCCACACTGCTGAATTCTCCCCGTGTCAGATTAAAAATGACTAGACCCTACTACACCCTCCCCTAACTGCAAACCTCCATTCTCTCTTTTAAAATCTCCATTTACTGCTTGGCAAGGGGGGTGGGAAGTCTGCAACAATTATTCTCCATCATCTGCAAAGGAAGAAGGAGAAGAAAGGAAGAGGGGGATAGAGAGGGAGAAAGAGAAGGAGAAGAAGAGGAAGAAGGAGGAGGAGGGGAAGGGGAAGGAGGAGGGGAGGGGGAGGAGGAGGGGAGATGGGGCAAGTGAAGAAGTAGGACAAAAAACAGGAGGTGAAGGAGAGGGAGAAGGAGATGGGGACAGAGAGGGAGAATGACAGAGGTGATAATTAATCTCACAGAAGAGACATTTGATCTTTTCCCGGACATCAGACATTAGAAAAGAAACCACAGTTTAAAAGTCTAAGTAAAATATTTATTTCGATACAAAAACAATAAATCCTCATTTGTTTACATCTGTAATATAAAGTGCGTCTTCTCTCAATGGAAGACAGAGGAAGAAGGACAGAGCAGAGAAAGGAATGCACACATGTGTACAAGAACATATCAATCACGTGCTCAGGAATAAACCATTATAATGAATAGGGATGCATCTCCCTGCATATACATGCAACAGGCAATAATCACACCGTGACAGAGAAAAAGAAGGAGAAGGAGATGTTAAAGGGAGAATAAATCTCCATAGAGGTGATGTTTGATCTTTCTCTCGGAGCTCAGACATTTAGAAATAAAACCGAAGTTAAAGTTCTAATAAAATATTTATTTCGGTACAAAAACAATAAATTCTGAATAATTACATTCTTACTAATTAAATGCGACCGCTCCCGGTCAGAGCCAAACCACAAGAAGAATAATGGAGAATCAGGAATGCACACATGCGTACAAGATCACATCACGTGTCCTGCTTGTAATGGAATGTACCATAATATTAGGATAGGGTGCATCACCCTGCATATACATACAACTGACAATACTCACTACATGACATGAGAGGAAGAAGGAGAAGAAAGGGAAGGGGGAGGAGGAACAGGAGAAGGAAAAGGAGAGGAAGAAAGGGAGATGGTGATAGTGATGGAGAAGGAAAAAAGGAGAAAGGGAAGGAGAGGGGAAGGAGAAGAAAGGGAGATGGAGACAGGGAGAAAAAGAAGAAGAATAAGAGGAAGAAGAAATGGAGAAGGAGGGAGAGGAGGAAAAGGAGAAGGAGAAGGAGAAGGAGGAGAAGGAGAGGGAGAAGGAGAAGAAAGGGAGATTGGGACAGAGGAGAGGGAGATGGAGACTCCAGGAACCCCTTCTCTCTGGACCCTGGGCCAGAGACCCCCTAAACTTAAAGTGACCAGATTTTTTTTTTAAGCGGGACATTGGCAGGGGGCGGGGCCGCCTGGATGCTGTCATTTGAGTTTTGCCCTCTGCGCATGCGCAGAAGGCAAAAGATGCTAATGTCGGCGTCCAGGTGGGTGGGGGGGAGGCGGGAGGCCTTTCCTCGCCTCCTGCCTCCCCTTCGGGAGCCGGCAGTGGATTGGGCTGGCTGGCTGGCAAGCGACGCAAGATCGCTCCCAAGAAGCGGCTCCTCCCCCCCGCAAAGAGCAGAGACAGGCTGGCCTGGCTCCGGCTCCTTTCCTCCCCAGGAATCCTTTCCCGGGTCTGCCACATGGGGGGAAGGAGCGGAGGCGTGGGGCACCCGCCGGACGCCGCCCCGGAGAGAAGACCCGGCCCGGCTGGCAAGGGCCAGGAAGGATTTTTCCCACGCCGCCAGCCAGCTTGTCCTCCGGGTCAGACGCAGCAGAGACAAGCCCCGGCCATGGCATTGGTAAAGGCTGCGATGAAGGGGTGGTGATGCACAAAGCTGCAGCCTCTGCTGCGTCTGGCCTGGAGGACAAGCTGGCTGATGGCGCGGGAAAAATCCTTCCTGGCCCTTGCCAGCCGGGCCGGGTCTTCTCTCCGGGGCAGCGTCCGACGGGTGCCCCATACCTCCACTCCTTCCCCCCCGTGTGGCAGACCCGGGAAAGGATTCCTGGGGAGGAAAGGAGCCGGAGCCAGGCCAGCCTGTCTCTGCTCTCTGCCGGGGGGGGGGGAGGGCCTGAGATTCAAAGAGTGAATGACATACGGGAGGCAGGGAGGAAGCTGGGCGGGGCCTGGCTCGGCTGCTGAAAGAGTCCCTGGACGTTGCTGGGAATCACCCTGGGGAGAGGAAGAGAGAAAAAAAAGGTGCGGGCGGGAATGTGGATGAGGCGCTTCCGTTCCTTTCGCTCGGAAGCGGCATTGATGTGAAGAAACATCCCGGCTCTGATTTTTTTTTACACCGGCCTGTGCACATTCCGCAGATTTCTGTGTGGGAGACATCCGGTCAGAAGGCGTCGTTTCAAAAAAGCGGGACTGTTTTGAAACGATGCGGGATGCGGGACAATTGGTTTAAAATCGGGTCTGTCCCGCCAAAAGCGGGATGTCTGGTCACCTTACCTAAACTGTATCACTGGGCATCACTCATCTTTGGTTATATCAAGATGGCAACCTGCAGCTCTTGGACCAGATATGCCTCTTGACCCCCCACCTCCACCCCCATCCCATTTTATTGCTATCAAAGCCCTCTCTGATCGCGACAGCTGAAAATTCACAGCAACGTTTCTCTCAAGTAGAAAGCACATTAAAAAGTTCTGTAAAACCTAAAGAGGGCCTATATCCGTGATGGCGAACCTATGGCACGGGTGCCACAAGTGGCACGCGGAGCCATATCGGTGGGCACGCGAGCTCAGGTCCGGCGTGCATGTGTGCACCAGCCGGCTGATTTTCGGGCCTTCTGGGCCCACTGGGAGTCGGGAAACAGGCTGTTTCCAGCCTCCAGAGGGGGTGGGGAAGGCCGTTTTCGCCCTCCCCAGGCTCCTAGAAAGGCTCTGGAGCCTGGGGAGAGCGAAAAATGGGCGTGCCATTGCATGCTGGGAACAGGGGGGTCATGCGTGCATGTGCGGGGGTGCATGGAATTATGAGTGTGGGCACGCACACACGTGATCCCCCGCATTCCCCCCCCTTTTGGCACGCGAACCAAAAAAGGTTCGCCATCACTGGCCTATAATAAAAGCTGGAGGTCCTCTCTCCAAAGCCACACCCACACAGATGACATCATGCCATCCACTTGGTGGCTCTCAGCTTCCCCATGTCCGTTATGGACCTCGGCCAGTGACGGATTACCCCTGGAGATTATGCAATGCCTTCTACACCTGTGATGGGAAAAGTGGGGTGGTCCTTCCTCCCCTTGACAGCTGCCAAAATGCAACTGGTCCTTCTCTCTTCTCCCATCGCCACAGTCACAGCTGGTTCAGGGGAAGGAGAAAAAATGTGGCGCAACCAGGAAGTTGAAGGATCCAATCTGAGTCGATCACCTGAACCAAAGATTTATTCTTTCAGGTTTTCCAGCTGTTGCTGGACCCCACCCCCTCAGGGAACTCTATAAAGCCTTAGTAAGACCACATCTAGAATACGGCATCCAGTTTTGGTCACTACAAAAAGATGTTGAGACTGGAGGCTAAAACATAAAATGAGCGGTTGCAAGTACTCAGCATGGCTAGTCTAGTGAAGAGAAGGACCAGGGGAGACATGATAGCAGTGTTCCAATATTTGAGGAGCTGCCACAGAGAGGAAGGGGGTCAAGCTATTTTCCAAGACACCTGAAGGCCAGACAAGGAATAATGGATGGAAACTGATCAAGGAGAGATTCAACCTGGAAATAAGGAGAAATTTTCTGACAGTGAGAACAATCAACCCATGGAACAGAAGTTGCCTTCAGAAGTTGTGGGAGCTTCATCACTGGAGGGCTTTCAAGAAGAGATTGGACTGCCATTTGTCAGAAATGGTGTAGGGTCTGCTGCTTGGGTGGGGGGGTTGGACTAGAAGACCTACAAGATCCCTTCCAACTCTGTTAATCTGTTAATCTGTTAAATCTGTTGCCTGATACCTGTTATCTTGTATACGTTTTGACAAATAAAATAAATTAAAAAATTAAAAAATTAAATTTTTTTTAAAAAAATTAAAAAAATAAAAATAAACAAACAAACAAACAAACAAACAAATAAATAAATAAATAAATAAATAAATAAATCAGCACTCCTATTGACTGTCAAGAGGCCTGTTTCCCAGGCTTCAATCATTTATCTGGCTATTTTTGTCCCAGCTTGGCCAACAATTGTAGTAACTTGGAAATTGAATGCATGTCCCTTGTTCATTTCAATGTGAGGTTATCAATGAGTTTGGGGTCAGGAAGCTGACCAGAGGAAAATGTTTGTATTTACTTTCCAATCCAGTACGATCTGAAGGGCAATATTCCCTCTCCACTTTTGGCATCAGAAAGTATCTTTCCGTTTGGCTATAAATACAAATTCTAGTATATGTAGGGCAGACTTAGAAATAATGAAGAAAGGGATGAGGGCTTCAGGTCTATAATAATGCAAATGTGGGGTGGGTAGGAGATTAACCTGTGCCTTTAGGTTCTATCCTTGCAAATATATCCAGGTAGAAAGGATTCCAGCTTCAGGAAAGATTGACCAATGAGCATCATCTAAAGCAGGGATTCCCAATCTTGGAAACTAAGTACATGGACTTCAACTCCCAGAATCCCCCATCCTAGATGGCTGGCTGGGGAATTCTGGGAGTTGAAGTCGACATATCTCCCTGATCTAAAGGACAACAGGAAGGCCAGGATGGGAGAATGGTCCTTTTTTCCCCACTAGTGATATTTCCCTAAAATACCTCCCCTGCATTTACATTAACTGGCAGGCAGCCTTTCTGTAGCAAACATGGGTTTTTCAGATTCATGAGGTTCCACCTGACTGGCCTTGGTGAGGACAGAGGTATGGATGCATTGGAGGATTGCCTTTGGCAATGGACATTACCTAAACAAGAGAGGCAGATATAGAGTCTTGGGGTTCATTCTGGAGGCAGCTAAGGAAACAATATTCTTTGTAATTGTCTATTATTTCCCAGTTTTCAGGCTTGATAATTCTACCTTGTAGGTGCAGCTCCAACCCATCCTCTGAGGTTGAATGCAGTAGAATTTTTGAACTACTGCAATGCAGTGTTAAGTTTTCATAAAGTGAAGGACATGTGGGCACTGCAGAGTGGGTCCAGTTTTCTAAGAAAAGATTAGCTGTTTTTTCTGCATTATTCCTCCTCCTCCTCCTCCTCCTCCTCCTCCTCCTCCTCCTCCTCCTCCTCCTCCTCCTCCTCCTCCTCCTCCTCCCCTCCTCCTCCTCCTCCTCCTCCTCCTCTCCTCCCTCTCCCTCCTTCTCCCTCCTTCTCCTTCTCCTTCTCCTCCTCCTCCTCCACCCTCTTCCTCCTCCTCCTCCTCCCCCCTCCCCCTCCCCTCCCCCTCCTCCTCCTCCTCCTCCTCCTCCTCCTCCTCCTCCTCCTCTTCTTCTTCTTCTTCTTCTTCTTCTTCTTCTTCTTCTTCTTCTTCTTCTCCTCTCCTCCTCCTCCTCCTCCTCCTCCTCCTCCTCCTCCTCCCTCCTCCTCCTCCTCCTCCTCCTCCTCCTCCTCCTCCTTCCTCTTCTTCTTCTTCTTCTTCTTCTTCTTCTTCTTCTTCTTCTTCTTCTTCTTCTTCTTCTTCTTCTTCTTCTTCTCCGTCTCCGTCTCCTTCTCCTTCTCCTTCTCCTTCTCCTCCTCCTCCTCCTCCTCCTCCTCCTCCTCCTCCTCCTCCTCCTCCTCCTCCTCCTCCTCCTCCTCCTCTTCTTCTTCTTCTTCTTCTTCTTCTTCTTCTTCTTCTTCTTCTTCTTCTTCTTCTTCTTCTTCTTCTTCTTCTTCTTCTTCTTCTTCTTCTTCTTCTTCTCCGTCTCCTTCTCCTTCTCCTTCTCCTCCTCCTCCTCCTCCTCCTCCTCTCCTCCCTCCTCCTCCTCCTCCTCCTCCTCCTCCTCCCTCCTCCTCCTCCTCCTCCTCTGCAATTTTGCTACAATTTCTGTATTCTGGTGCAGAGAGCCCAGCACTAAATAAATGAGACCAGAGCCGCTGGGTGTCAGGAATCCCCTTGAAACCTTTAGATGTATTAACCCCCCAAACTTTTGAAACCGCATCAGCCTGACAAACTACAAAGGAAGTTTCAAAGTCCTGGGCTGGATCACTGAGTAGTAGCCACCAGACAGGAATGGGGGTGTTTTAACATCCTGTTTTATTGCTTAGGTGCAAAGAAACATTTTCCTATATATTAGAAATAAGTGTCAGGCACCCTTACACAACCTAGGTGGGATTTGTAAGCATATGAAGAACGGTTGCAGGAACTGGGTATGTCTAGTTCAGTGGTTCCCAACCTTTTTGTGATCGAGTACTACTTGGAGGTCCGGTACAGTCGCCGCGTACCACCTGGTTCCAGAGAAACTAAATTCGATCAGATATCACTTTATTTCCATAATTGTACAAGTAGAACACGCAAACCAACTACGAAAATAATAAATATATAAGTATACAAAATAATAATAAAAATAGTAACATACACACTGAGATGCAGTAATGAATATCAAAGGGTAACTTGAGTCAAGAGAACATAGTGCTAACAATAACAGAGTGAGATTAACCTTAGCTCGAGAGCTCGCTACGATGCGCACCTTCTCACGAGGGTTCTACTGCGCGACTGCTGAGAGTTCAGAACAGTCACCGTTCTTTTTTGGCCCCGCGCATCCAGCAACTGGATTCCCGGGCCGCTGGGACCAGGTGGGTGGCGTGTGGCAACAGTTGCAAATCATTGCTAGATTATCTTGTGTTAGGCAGTAAACATTTTTGTGAAGTAAAAAATAACTAACTAAAAATCGTTCATGACCCCGAAAGTGTTCGCGTACCACCTGGAAGGCCCTCGCGTACCACTAGTGGTACACGTACCACAGGTTGGGAACCACTGGTCTAGTTTAATGAAAAGAAGGACTAGGAGTGACATGATAGCAGTGTTCCAATATCTCAGGGGTTGCCACAAAGAAGAGGGAGTCAAACTATTCTCCAAAGCACCTGAAGGCAGAACAAGAAGCAATGGATGGAAACTAAACAAGGAGAGAAGCAACTTAGAAGTAAGGAGAAATTTCCTGACATTGAGATCAATTGATCAGTGGAACGGCTTTCCTCCAGAAGTTGTGAATGCTCCAACACTGGAAGTTTTTAAGAAGAGATTGGACAACCATCTGTCTGAAATGGTATGGGTGAATTTATGGCACATGTGCTGGAAGTGGCACGCAGAGCCATCTCTCTGGGCACGCGATCTGTCACCCGTTGCTCTTCTGGGCCAGCTGGAGTTCATGCTTGTGGGAGTGCCTAAAACCGGAAGAGCAGCCTCTTGGTATGCATGCACGCGCTGGGAAAATAATCTTCCGATTTCCGATACACGCATACACATGCACACTGACCAGCTGGTCTTTGCATGTGCATGCATACCAGAAATCAGAAGACCTGGTGGCTGATGCGCATGTGTGTGCCGGAAACCGGAAGATGATCTTCCCGGTGCACGCATGCGCTCCTGGAGGCTGCTCTTCCGGTTTCCAGCACGCGCATGCACGTGCGCCCCCGTTTCGGCACTTGGTGCCGAAAAGGTTTGCCAGCACTGGTATAGGGTTTCCTGCCTGAGCAGGAGGTTGGACTAGAAGACCTCCAAGGTCCCTTCCAACTCTTGTTATTCTGATTTGTTGTACCTGGAGTTATAGCATCCTAGTATCCTCACTGAGAAAAGAGAGTTTATTACATATGGGTAGTCCAAGGCAACAACACAGGCGCTGCGTAGACTTCCTAACCCCGTTTCTGAAATGCCCAAAGCCTCCCGATAACCACGCTGTTGAAAATGGGTGGCCAAACCCTCATTTTCAGCAAGAGGGTGGTTTTTTTTCTCATTTGTGAAAAAAAAATTATTTATTTATTTATTATTTATTTTATTTGGCAGTTTTTCTATGCCGCCCTACTCCCTCAGGACTCAGGGCGGCGTACAACATTTTATGAAAACTCCAAACCAATCATTAAAAAAAAAACAATTTGTAAAAACAATTTAAAAAACATATAAACAACATACATACATGGGGGAGACATCAGATATAAAGTCGTCTCAGACTCACCCCGCCTGCAGGAAGAGCCATGTCTTAATGGCTTTCCGGAAGGCCAGCAGGGTGGGGATGATTCGGATCTCTGGGGGGAGTTGGTTCCAGAGAGCAGGGGCCCCTACCGAGAAGGCCCTCCCCCTAGGCCCCGCCAGTCGACACTGTTTGGCTGACGGGACCTGGAGGAGACCCACTCTGTGGGACCTAACCGGTCGGAGGGAAGAATGAGGCAGAATGCAGTCCCGGAGATAGCCTGGTCCTAAGCCATGTAGGGCTTTAAAGATGATGATCAGCACCTTGAATTGTACCCGGAGACCAATGGAGTCTCAACTTGTGACAACAGGGGCATCGCTCATTAAACCATCAATCCTGTCCCCCAAACTCTAGAAAAATGGCAGAGAACAGGGGTGTCAAACTCGTGACGAGATGTTCCCATCATGTGGCGTGTTGCAACTTTTTCCCCCTTCACTAAAACAGAGGTGTACGTGGCCAGCGTGTGATGCATCTGGCACATGGGCTGCGAGTTTGACACCCCTGGTCTAGAATAATTTTAAAAAAGTAGAAGTGAGGTTTTCTGGAATGGACATTTTACTTGTCCCAAGTCCTCAAGCACTTCTTGTGTTCACTGCATTCTGATGAACAAACAGCGAAGGTGCACCAGATAAATCTTTCACCTCATCCGTGAACAAGCTATGCAAAGGGAGATTTTATTTCCAAATTCAGCTTCCTTCCCTTATGTATTCAACTGTGGAAGAGGAGTACAAGCAAATGAATCTTGTGTCCTGGGCGGTTTTGTGGGTCCCTCAGAGTAGCCTTCCATGTGAAATCTAAGGCTCATTCCAATTGAAAAGAGAAGAGAAGAGAAGAAAGAAAAGAGGAGAGGAGAGGAGAAGGGAAAGGAAAGGAAGGGAAGGGACAGGAAGGGAAGGGAAGGAAGAGGGAGGGGAGGGGAGGAGAGGAGGGAAGAGAAGGGAAGGAAAGGAAAAGGAAAGGAAAGGGAAGGGAAGGAAAGGAATGGAAAAGAAAAGAAAAGAACAGAAAGGAAAGGAAAGGAAAGGAAAGGAAAAGGAAAAGGAAAAGGAAAGGAAAAGGAAATGGAAAGGAAAAGGAAAGGAAAAGAAAAGAAGGAAAGGAAAGGAAAGGAAAGGGAAAAAAAAGAAAAAAGAGAAATGAAAAACATTATAGGAAATTTAGTTTCCCCATGGAACCAATGACTGAGAAAAAGTGGGCTCCTTATCAATGGATGTTTTAATATGACCTTTGGATCTTAAATCATACAGAATAATAGAGTTGGAAGGGACCTTGGGAGTTGGGCGGCATACAAATCTATTAAATTAAATTAAATTAAACCTTGGAGATCTTCTAGTCCAACTCCCTGCAAAAGACCCTATATCCACTCTCTTCTTGAAAGCCTCCAGTGATAAAACACCCACAACTTCTGGAGGCAAGCTGTTCCACTGATTGTTTTCACTGATAGGAGAGTTCTCAGTTCTAGATTGGGTCTCTTTTTGATAAGTTTCTATCCATTACTTCTTGTCCTGCAATCTGGTACTTTGGAGAATAAGTCGACGCCCCCCTCTTCTGTGTGACCAATCCACAAATGATGGAAGACTGCTATCCTGTGACCCCAGTCCTTCTCTTTGTGAGACTAAACATACTCTAAGTCCTTCAATTGTTCGTCATATGGTTTAGCAGCCTCCAGTCACCTCATCATTTTGGTTGCTCTTCTCTGCACTCTTTCTAGAGTGTCAACATCGTTTTTGTATCATGGTGACCAAAACTCTATTCATTCTGGTTCTAGGACACACAAAGTTTGCTTCCACGCAGAACAGCCCTTTGTCTGGATTGCTTTAATCTGGATTTCTGCATTAAAGAGGGATGTTGATAAGGTGGCCTCTGTGGCTCTTTCCATCCAGAGGTGGTATTCAGCTAGTTCTGACCGGTTCTGGCGAACCGGTAGCGGAAATTTTGAGTAGTTCGGAGAACAGGCAAATACTACCTCTGTCTGGCCCCGCCTCCATCTATTCACTGCCTCCCGAGTCCCAGCTGATCAGTTGGGTCTTATTTTGTTGCCCTGCACAGGAGAACGGAGCTGGAAGGCAGGTTAGCGGAGTGGGGAGGGAATGGAGATATTGCAAGTATCCTTCCCCTGGAGTGGGGAGGGAATGGAGATTTTGCAGTATCCTTCCCCTGGAGTGGGGAGGGAATGGAGATTTTGCAGTATCCTTCCCCCTGAGTGGGGAGGGAATGGAGATTTTGCAGTATCCTTCCCCCTGGAGTGGGGAGGGAATTTGGATTTTGCAGTATCCTTCCCCTGCCACGCCCACCAAGCCAAGCCCACAGAACCGGTAGTAAAAAATTTGAATCCCACCACTGCTTCCATCCCCATGTTCCGTTTACGCAACATTTTGTAACAGGCATAACTATCAATGTTAACCATTGGGTTAAAAAATTAGCACCAAATGCTTCTCAGGGTTAACTTTGGCTGCCTTGTTTGGCCGCTTAATAGGTTATGCAAACCCCGTCTATTTGGTTAGTTTACAGCTCAACGTTTTGGGTGAACCTATCAAAATAGATGTGTGCTGTGTTCAAGCACATTGTGTATTCACACAGCCTCTGCAGAAAGATCCACTCAACAATGCAGTAGATTGAATGCTGGCCACCAGCCATTTGCAGAAACTCACCTGGTTCATATTATATTTCTTGATTTTACTGTTGGTTTAGTGCAGTGAAGTTGCAGTAGGTGGCAGCACCTATCTGAGCCTGGAAGCTAAGCAGGATCAAACTAGTCAGTAAATGGATGGGAGACCACCAGAAAGCCAAGGTTAGGTGTTATGTATTAACTGTATACACGGTTTCACCCAGGTCCAGCGTTTGAACGGGAGAATGCTCAAACGCTATTGGTTGAGGCATCTGACAGCTCCCTATACAAGGGCTAGCTGTCAGACTGCAAGTTGCTGGTTGTACATAGAAGTTGCAACTAAAGAAGTTCCTTTTGAAGTCTGTCTCCTGTCGTTATTCCCACAACTCAACATTAGGCGTTTGGGGGTTTTCAGAACTAGCTTCTCTCTCTGCTGCTCTAACTTTATCAGTTCGATTTGAGGAACGAGATTATTTCTGGAGTCCAAACGCAAGGAGAAATTCAAAGGAGAATTCCAAATATCACCAGTTTTAAAAAAACGGAATAGGAACCCCTGGACTGGAGGAACCCCTTAAGAATGTAGGAGGAAAAGGAGTCATTCCTTCCCATTCTTTCACTTCACTTCTTTCCCCCTTTCCCAGGGAAGCTCTGAAACATGCTAATTTGGAGCAACCTGAGCCACAGTGGCGCAATGCAATATTGCAGGCTAACACTGTCCACTGCCAGGAGTTCAATCCTGACTGGGTCAGGGTTGACTCAGCTTTCCATCTTTGCAAGGTCGGTAAAATGAGGACCCAGATTGTTGGGGGCAATAGGCTGACTCTGTAAAAACTGCTCAGAAGTGGTTGGTAAAGCGCTATGAAAAAGTACCCCGTTTCCCCCAAAATAAGACATCCCCTGATAATACGCCCAATCGGGCTTTTGAGTACATGGCAATAAGGCCAAGTGCTTATTTCAGGGTTCAAAAAAATATAAGATAGGGTATTATTTTTGGGGAAACACAGATATATACCGTATTTTTCGGAGTATAAGACGCACCGGAGTATAAGATTCACCTTAGTTTTTGGGGAAGAAAATAAGGGAAAACAATCTGCCTACCAGGTATTCATCTGGCTAGCATCCTTAGTCTGGTCAGCTTCAGCACATTATTTTATCCCCTGATTAGGACTTAAAAAAACCTTCTTCTGAGAGAGTAACAATGAAAGAGCATGCAAGCCGGTAAGAGCTGGGAAGATAGTTAGCACCTGGTTAGGGCTAGAAAAAAACTTATTCAGAGCAAGTAGAGCAATGAAAAAAACCCTGCAAAGACTTAGGGCTGGAAAAACATTCTTCGGAGAGAGTAACAATGAAAGAGCATGCAAGGTAAGAGCTGGGAAGATCTGTTAGCACCTAGTTAGGGCTGGAAAAAAAAAGCTACATTCGAAGTATAAGACGCACCCAAATTTTCAGCCACTTTTAGGGAGGAAAAAGGTGCGTCTTATACTTCGAAAAATACGGTAAGTCTAAGTGCTATTTACTAATACGACCGACTTCTTGTTCTACACCCCAGAGCATATCTGGACTTTTACTTCCAAGCATCATAAAATCACAGGGATGGAAGGGATCTTGGAGGGACCTTGGAGGTCTTCCAGTCCAACCCCCTGGCCAAGGCAGGAGTCTTTATATCATCCCGGACAAATGTTTGTTTAATATTTTCTTGAAAACCTCTAGCAATGTAACACCCACAACTCCAGGAGGCAAGTCTTCAGAAATCATGGGTGCTCCATCACTGGAGGTTTTAAAGAAGAGACTGGACAGCCACTTGTCTGAGATGGTATAAGTTCTCCTGCTTGAACAGGGGGCTGGATTAGAAGACCTCCAAGGTCCCTTCCAGATTCTATTCTATTCTATTCTATTCTATTCTATTCTATTCTATTCTATTCTATTCTATTCTATTCTATTCTATTCTATTCTATTCTATTCTATTCCATTCCATTCCATTCCATTCTATTCTATTCCTCTACTCTACTCTACTCTACTCTACTCTACTCTACTCTACTCTACTCTACTCTACTCTACTCTACTCTACTCTACTCTACTCTTCTCTATTCTATTCTATTCTATTCTATTCTATTCTATTCTATTCTATTCTATTCTATTCTATTCTATTCTATTCTATTCTATTCTATTCTATTGTCATTCCATCAAACGACTTCATTTCTCCCTCTTCTCAGCATTCTTCCTGGCCAGCGTTCCTCCCCTTTTCATTTTTCTTAAAAAGAAAATCTTGTCCCAATTCCATCACGAAATGCATTGTCTTGTCCTCAGTCCCACCGAGCAAGAAGGTCATCGGGGAAGGTGGTGGCTCCCTTCCCCTTTGGCCAACATTCTGCCTTCCTTTTGAGATGTACTGTAGATTGTTCTTGGACAGAGAAGCAAGAATGCAGATAGCTGATTCGGCTGGATTTCCCTGCAGCCTTGAATCTCACTGACAGTGCAGCATTGACGACATGCAGGGGAGGTTTCAAGAGCATCAAGGGGGGTAGCACTTGGCCAACTCCCAACGAAGAGCATCCCTGCCCAACTCCTTCAACCCGAAAGTGATCCCTCTGCTCGGAGCCATCCTCTCTTCCAAGGGATGAAACCTTAGCCTTAACTGAGTTAAAACCGCTGAGCAGTTTCTCCCACTTCAGCCTGTTCGCTTATTATTCTGGTCACTGCAGTATTTTTCCCAGATTAACTATTAAAAGAAAAAAGTTCACAAATACGAGGGGAGGAAGGAGAAGAATTTTTTTTTTTAAAAAAAGATTAACCTCGTGCAGAAACTATAAGAGCCAGCAAAGCTTGAATGGAGTAAAGAAATATAATTATGGTGTTACGATTATACTAAATTTTAGAATAGAATAGAGCTGGAAGGGACTTTGGAGGTCTTGTAGTCCAGCCCCCTGCTCAAGCAGGAGACCCCATACCATTTTAGATAGGTGGCCGTCCAGTCTCTTCTTAAAAATCTCCAGTGATGGAGTGTCACGCAGTGATTTATTGTCAATTGTATGAATATGCAGGGAGCTGCATCCCTATTTATTATAAAGGTTTATTCCTGAGCACGTGATTGATATGTTCTTGTACGCATGTGTACATTCCAATCTCCGTTCTTTCCTTCTGTTCCAGACTTCCATGAGAGAAGTCCTACATTTTGTATCAGGCATGTAGTTAATGAGATTTATTATTTTTGTACCGAAATAAATATTTTTACTTAGACTTTTAAACTGCGGTTTCATTTCTAATGTCAGAATTCCAGGGAAAAGATCTATTTCGCCTTAGTGAGAATTTATTCTCATGTCGTCATGGAGCACTCACAACCTCTGGAGGCAAGCTGTTCCACTGGTTAATTAAGTTTCTCCTTAATTCCAGGTTGCTTCTCTCCTTGATTAGTTTCCATCCATTGTTTCTTGTCCTGCCCTCTGGTGCTTTGGAGAATAATTTGACCCCCTCTTCTTTGTGGCAGCCCCTCAAATATTGGAACACTGCTATCATGTCACCCCTGGTTCTTCTTTTCTCTAGCCTAGCCAAACCCAAATTCTGCAACAAAGTTGGAAGGAACCTAGGAGGCCTTCTAGTCCAACCTCCTGCACAAGCAGGAGGATTTTAAGAAAAGGTTGGAGAGCCACTTGTCTGAAATGGTACAGGGTTTCCTGCTTGAGCAGAGGGTTGGACTAGAAGACCTCCAAGGTCCCTCCCCACTCTGTTATTCTGTTATCTTAGAGTACTTAAGATAAGTTAAGGTAGTCCTTAACTTGCAACAGTTCATTTAGTGACCATTCAAAGTTACAACGGCACTGGAAAAAAGGTGACATATGACCATTTTTCACGGTTACGACCTTTGCAAGCATCCTCATGGTCATGTGATTAAAATCCAGATGCTTGGCAACTGGTTCATATTGATGACGGTTGCAGTGCCCCAAGGTCATGTGATTGATCCATGGGTGAAATTCAAAACTTTTCCCTACCAGTTCTGTGGGTGTGGCTTGGTGGGCGTGGCAGGGGAAGGATACTGCAAAATCCCCATTCCCACCCAACTCCAGGGGAAGGATACTGCAAAATCACCATTCCTTCCCCACTCTGGGCCAGACAGAGGTGGTATTTGCCGGTTCTCCGAACTACTCACAATTTCCCCTACCAGTTCTCCAGAACCTGTCAGAACCTGCAGAATTTCACCCCCGGATTGATCCCCTTTTGCGACCTTCTGACAAGCAAAGTCAATTGGGGAAGCCCGGTTCACTTAACAACCAGCTTGCTAACTCATCAACTGCAGTGATTCACTTAACAAGGTGGCAAGAAAAAGGGTAAAAATGGGGCGACAAAACTCACTTAACAAATGTCTCACTTAACAAACAGAAACCTTGGGCTCAATTGTGGTCGTACGTTGAGGACTACCTGTAGGGAGCTGTGCCCCAATGCTCGCAAAAGTGGTAACTGAGCTCCTAAGAGCTTTCCACGGAGTCAGACGTTTATAATAATTATCCTCTAATTCCTAATACCATCTTTGGAGCAAAGTGCTTAAGATGGTAGCTGCTTACCAGCCTTAGGATAAAGATAAGTAGTCCTGTAGGGATGAGAGCAAAGTTTTGGTTCACATACTGTGCTAAGTATCTCCAGTCTCCAATCTACAACACAGTCCTTTCGACAGTTCCAAGAAGGCTCCACACCAATTTGCACCACTCAGGTGGCCCTGATGACACAGATAAACCTCTAGGTGACCTTTTTTTTTAATTCAAAAAGTTTTATTAGTACAAAGTACAAACATTTTTCTCTTTTTCTCCCCCCTTCCCCCCATCCCCCTCACCCCCCTCTCACCCCCCCCCCTCCGACTTCCCAGAAAAAGCACAGGGCATAATATTCATTAAAATAAGTTTAAATTATACTAAAAAATTCTTAATTTCCACATTTCTTTAAATCTTTAATTCCTTGTTGTTCAAAACTTTTTAAGCATAATCTAAGAATCAGGCATATTGTTAATCAAACATCATTTCAATATCTCAGACTGCTAATTTACTCCACTGAATATCTTTCCTTTATATAATCTTTGTGTAATCTAGTATAATAATAAAAAGAAAAAAAAGAAAAAAAAAAGAAATCTTAACCCCTTATAACTCAGAAAATTTTAAACTTAATCTTAGAATCAAACACATTATTAATAACCTAGCATTACAATATATCAAGTTACTAATTTCACAAAAATTCTAAATCTTTAATTATTTTATGATATAGTAATAAAAAGAGGAAGAAGGAAAGACAAAGACAAAGCAAAACAAAAAAGAAAAACACAACCATCAAAATAATTTCCTCAATAATCTTCTTACTACAAAATGTCCATTTTCGTTCATCTCTCCATCTCCAGGTGACCTTAACGACCCTCTAACAGAATGCAAATGACCAGCTGTCTGCAAGGAGTATAAATCCTTCCATTCCCCACCATCCAGTCAGAGCTGAAGAAGCTTCTTGGATGAGAAGTGAAAGGTCTTCAATGAAAAGCAAAGAAAGGCCAGTTGCCTCTTGAAAAAAGCATCTTTGGGACAACCATGACCAGGATGACTGAGAATCTCCACAGACACACTGTGCTAAGCCATAATTTAACAATATCGGCTCCATTTGTATAATTTTGTGGGAAGAAATATCCATCTGGTTCAGTTCCAGGCGGGGAGAAAGACACTGGAAACATGGAGGCTGATTGGAAAGATGGTTTAATGGAGCAGAACCATCAAGCACATGGTCCTGGTGCAGCTGAACCCATGGAGTGGAGAGTGAGGTTATTTATACCCTCGCTTGGGCCTTGCCCTTGAGCTTCTTGTTCCTGTGGCAAGGGCATGTATTCTATTGGTTGCTGTGAGACTCCCATGGGGCTATGCAGGGGTCATAGCTGAGGTTGTCTGAGCTCCTAGGTTTGGTTGAAACCTGGAGGGTGATGATGTACCGAAGAGGCTTGTGTTCTGTGGGCGATTCCTATTGTGTTCTTAATGGCTTTGTCCTAGTTTGGATCTTGAGTGAGGGCTAATCCCACCACCTTGAGGCTGAAGGTCTTTTGTCTTGTAGATAGGCAGGCCCAGTCCTGCTGGGGCTATTAAGAAAGGTGGAGGTTGCTTTCCAAGAGCATGTTTCTCCTTTAGGGAAATATAATATTTTGCCTTTTTAATATTTCTCAAAATATTTCATTCTCCTAGGAGAGGGGTGGGTGTTAACTTTCTACAATATGATACGCCAAAACCAGACAAGGCGCATTCTGGTTAGAGTATTGTGGGAACTCAGGCAGTTTCTAATTCATAAATATATTGGGCTGGAGAACATTAAGGAACCATTCCAGTCCAGGTTCATACCAGAATTTCAGATATAACAGATCTTGGTTGTTCCAACGGATGACCTTCACCAACAGACTGCTAAGAGAAGGAATGACTTTTATTTCTTCTTGATTTATCAGCAGCTTTTGATACCCTTATCCAGCTGCTCTTCCTGAACCAACCCTTGCTTTTGAAGGTTGAGTGTGGCAGGAGGCATTGGGTTACTGTGGCTCCACTCCTACTTACAGGGAGGGTTTTCAAGGATAACGTCGGGAGATTATATCTCGTCCTCTCTGCCAATTGTGCTTGCTGCCTACTAGTTAACTGAACCATCTTCAAGATGAGGACAATTGTGAAGCCCAAAATAGTTATGAATTAGAAACTGTCTTTTTTTGGGGGGGGATACACAGATGGCTAGAAAAGATAATAGGGAAACATGTAGATTTTAAACCTGAACTTTAATATTTATACATGCTCAGAAGGAATTTTTTTTCCTTCTGAGCATGTGTAGAAGCCGAGTTTCCGGCACTGTGCATGTGGTCGGCATCTTTTTTTTGGCTTTGTTTTTTCCCCCCGGATTTTTCATTACTGCGCATGCCCACGTGGCGCAGGAGGGAGCGAACCGGCAGCAAGGTAAGTTGGAACCCACCCCTGGTGTGGTCTTACTTTATAGAGTGGTATTAGTACCTCACTTGATCTTGATTGTATCCCTCTGTTAATGCAACTTAGAATTGCATTGGGTTTTTTGGCTGCTGCTGCACACTGTTGGCTCATATTTTACTGGTTGTCTATTAAGACTCCAAGATCCCTGTCACAGTCACTGCTATTAAGTCTGGTTTCAACCAGTCTATATGTGTACTTTTGGTTTTTCTTGCCTAAGTGTAAGACTTTACTTTTCTCTACGTTGAATTTCATTTTGTTAGATAGGGCCCAGTGTTCAAGTCTGTCAAGATCCAGATGGATCTTGAGCCTATCTTCTAGGGTGTTAGCTATTCCTGCCAGCTTGGTATCATCTGCAAATTTGGTAAGTTCCCCTTGTATTCCCTCATCTAAGTTGTTTGTGAAAATTATAAACTTATATGAGCTTCCTCATGCCGCGATGATAGACACCTTAGTCAATGCCACTACAGGTAGTTTTTGACTGAATGGCAGTTTGTTTAGTGACCGTTCAAAGTTATAAGAGCACTGAAGAAAGGGACTTATGATCATTGTTCACACTTATGACCGTTGCAGCATCCACCTTGGACACATGATCAAAATTCAGAATAGAACAGAACAGAATGACTGAGTTGGAAAGGGTGATCTCGTCTTCTTTGTGCCAGTGGTAATTCAGACGCTTGGAAACTGGCTCGTATTTATGACGGTTGCAGTGCCCCGGGGTCATGTAATCGGATTATAATTACAGTAATCCCCTTTTGCGACCTTCTGGCGAGCAACGTCAATGGGGAAGCCAGATTCACTTAACAACTGTGTTACTAACTGAACAACTGCAGTGATTCCCTGTGGCACGAAAGGTCATAAAATGGGGGCATAAAACTCACTTAATAACAGTCTCACATAGCAACAGAAATTCTGGGCTCAATTGTTATAAATTGAGAACTACCAATTGTTATAAATTGAGAACTACCAGTATTACGAGCAGTTACAGAGATAGATCCCTCCTGCCCTAACGTGTATCTCCTACAACATGAGCCCGGGTATCACAATCGTTCGCTTTTGTGTCCCTTCATCCCAATGATGTGGAACTGGGTTACATGAGTGAGTGAAAAATGTTTTAAAATCTAGGCAAAGCTTCATTTTATGAGCATTGGCAACTCTGGAGCTGGCCTGACTGAGGCCATTTTGAGGCTCCAGGGTTGCCACAATGGAGATGAGGGTTAGGGAGGGGGGAATAGTAATAGCTGGGGCTTGGTAACCAAAACAAAATAGTTTCCCTTATGAACCAAGGACATTCCCACAGGTGGCTGAAGAAAGGAGGAGTGATGTTGCCCAAGCAACAGTGGTGGGTTGCTCCTGGCTCGGCCTGGTTCTTAGAACTGGTAGCGGTGGCGGTGGGATGCTCCGCCCACCTGCCCGGGACATTCCACCCACTTGCCCAGGACGCTTCTGCGCATGCGCAGAAGTGTTGCATGCATGCACAAGCGTGCACAAGAACTGGTAGCAAACTAATTCAGAACCCACTACTGCCAAGCAACCAGGTTGCACCCTGATTGGACCATGTGAGTGATTGTTTGGGGAAAGTGGAAAAACTTTTACTTTTAATTAGGTGAAAACCGCGTTGATTTTCACCAGCCTGTGCCAATATGATCTATCTAATAAAACTATTATTTGAGGAACCTACCTGCCTCGGAGTTCTGTTTGCTATGGGTGTATTACTTGGAACCCTGACAAGCATTACACGATGGGAAGAACATCAGGCAATCTCCCAGCTGTCGTTTTCCATGAAACTCCCATTTGTTTCGCCACGTTTAAGAGCAATTGAGAGAACGTGTTCATTGGCAAGGCCACTTCCAGCCATAAGGAAGCATTCCTTGTGGGTTGTTGTTTCTATTTGCTCCTAATATCGTGGGGTCGTGTTAAAAGTTCAGCACGTCTCAATCCAGGCTGGCAGCAAGGATCCCCTCTATAAATCTCCTCCTTGGCAGAAGTGCCAAGTCAGACCCAAAGCGCCGTCTGCCAAAAATCAGGTTCGTTCCATATTTTCAATGCACAAACTCAATCCCTATGTTGCGGTGAACAGCTTGTGCGGGTCCCAAGGTTGCTGCTTATGTTCAGAAACGGCCTTTGTGCACCGCTCAAAGTCACGCCAGCTGCCTTTGTGGAGCGTGTGCGTGCGTGTTTGTGTGTGTGTGAGAGAGAGAGAGAGAGAGAGATTCAGGGGCTGCCTCGCTTCTGTAATTTCCCTTGAAATAACGGCTAATTCTATTTTATCCAGCCAAAGGAAAGCGGGAAACTAAGAAAGGGGAAGCGGTTTTATGGAAGGAGACAAATCTAATCGTTTCAGACAGCTGGGGCCGGTTGGGAAATGGTTTGTGAGACGACCCTGCGTGAAAAAAATAAAATAAACTGCAAGGGGGAATGAATTCTTCTTGTAGGGCCTGCGGTGGCAGGCCTGAAGATCCAACAACCAAGATGGTTTCCAGGCCTGTCAGGCCTGTCAGATGTGCCAATATGACATCTCTAATAAAATGGAACTTTAAGGAAATCTATGCCTCGGAGTTTTCTTTCGTTGGGGGTGTTACTTGGAACCCTGACATGCGACTTTTGACATCATCTTCCCAGGATAGGAAAGGAGCTGGCTGGAACATGTCCCATGCCAGAAAAATGAGTCTTCCTGAGGGAACTAACCCCTCATGGATAACGCCCGCCATTAGCTGACCCATAGGAGAACTTCTTCCATCGTGTCTGAAAGAATCCAGCTGATCTCTGGGTGAAGAAATGAGTTCCAGGCCTGAGCTTCAGCTGTCAAAAATAATCACATTCTCCCTATTTCTCTATATCTTTGTAAGAGAATCTGGCATCTTGAATGATGCCCAATTCAGATACTTGGACTCATTCGAAGCATAATATTGGTTAACATATGCCTGTCAAGAAAAAGGCCATTGTGCTCTGACCTAATGGAAACTGTTGATGGAATGGGGGCCCCAGAGCAAGCGATTTCTGCAGTATTATATGTTTACGGAGTCAAAAATCAAGGGTATCCAACCTTGGTAACTTTAAGAGCCAAGGACTTCAACTCCCAGAATTCCCCAGTCAGCTAAGGGAATTCTGGGAGTTGAAGTAAACACAGACTCAAAATTGCCAAGGTTAAACACTCCTGCCATAAAAGAAGATTATTCAATATTAATCAGGCTCGTCCCAAAGTTGCTTTTCAAACATTGGATGTTCTTGTTATTTTTTTTCCCTTGAAGACGTTTCGCTTCTCATTCAAGAAGCTTCTTCAGTTCTGAATGAAGTTTCTTGGATGAGAAGCAAAAGGTCTTCAAGGTGGGGGGGACCCAAGAAAGTCTACTTCCCTTTTGAAAAGCACCTTTGGGACAACTGTGACCTGGATGATTGAGAATCTCCACAGACATTAATCAGGCATTTCCCAAAGGTACTTTTTTCAAGAGGCAACTGGATTTTCTGTTTTTTCTTTGAAGATGTTTCGCTTCTCATCCAAGAAGCTTCTTCAGCTCTGAGATAGTACTTGGATCAGGGACTGCCACAAAGCTCCAGGGCCATAGCTAGATTCAGGGGTGGGATCCTACCGGTGTAACAACTGGTTTGCTAAGCGCGCATGCCAGACACGTGCTATGCGCGCATATGCAATTTAGAGAATACTCACCTTCCGCATTGCTGCCGGCAAGGAAAACAGCTGAGGTGTGGCAATCCACTCTGCCGCACCAATCATCTGGCCTTCAGAAATGGAAATATAGGTGAGTATAACGCAGGGACAGGTGGGCGGGCCCACTTCAAAATTGGAGTGAAGCGGTTTGCTCACGGCTGAAAGTCGGAGCTAACGGTTCCCCTGAACTGGTCTGACCCAGTAGAATCCCACCACTGGCTAGACTGAGGCTTCCCACCAAAAAAAAAAAACCTTGCAAAAAAGCAAGAAAGACCATTCTTTGCCAGGAAAACCACCTTGGTGTATCCATGAAATTACCAGGAGTCAACCTTAATTTGAGAGAAGCTTAGCTCTGCAACTCAGTTTCTTCACGTAGTCCTAAAGCAGGGTTACCGTTTGTCGTAACCCAGATCCCGTCAGGCGCAAAGAATCAGAACCATTCGTAAGGTTGCAGCAAATATTTATTCAGGCCCATCTACAAGAATCAACTAAAGTGGAACACTAAATTGGCACCAGATAAGGGTCAGTGGAATTCAGGAGAGGCTGGACTTGGAGTGCTTGTGGGAATGCAAGGACTCTGAGCTGATGATGCTCTTAACTCCACCCTCTCAGCTCGGCCTTCTCTTTTCCTATAGATACTTGGCTGATTTCAAACCAGGGCTAAGACTCTTCAAATTCCATATACCAAAGCTGACCCATCTTTTTGTTATGGCAATGGGCTAGTCTCTCCTTTTGCAGTAGAGGGCAGTTGGCTATCTTCTTGAAACTGTTTGTTGTGGCCTGTTGGCTGCTGGCCCCTCCAGCAGCCGAATTAGGGGAGAAGGAGGCATGGGAGTCAGGATCGGCATCAAGGCAACCTGAAAGCTCCGAGGGGAAAGAGGGAATGGAGCTGTCAGAGAGAGAGAGAGAGAGAGAGAGAGAGAGAGAGAGAGAGAGAGAGAGAGAGAGAGAGAGAGAGAGAGAGAGAGAGAGAGAGAGAGAGAGAGAGGCAGAGCCTGGGCTGTCCATCAGCTCTTGGATGGAGAGTCAACAGCCCCCAGATCTGGAGGTGGCTGATGAGGAAGAAAAGGAACAGCTGAGTCCAGTGCCTGATGCGCGGATGCGCAGAGGAGAGGAGAGCAGTGGAAATCCATGGGCCGATCCTTGGGAAGGAAGAGCCACCACTGCTAGTGAAGCCCCACCCTAACTCTGGGGATAAAAGGCAGGGGACAGAGATGAATAGAAGTGGCAGACAACTATTCATCTCCCTGCCGGACAGACTTGTTAGCCTGCGGTGAGAGAGAAACTTTTTGCCGGGGCTGCTGGCGCTCCTAATAAAAGAATCTTTGAGTTAACTTCAGAGGGTTTGTCGTGTTTGGGGAGCTGGGTCAGAACATTGTTGCCTTGAGATATCTGCAATAGTTCCCCCTACAATTTGGTGCATTCCCAAGAAATCTCTTCATTGCGGAAGAGTTTGTATCTATAGGGTAATCCTCGACTTACTACCATTTGTTTAGTGACTTTTTGAAGTTACGACTGCATTGAAAAAACGACCAATGACCGTTTTTCATACTTACGACCGTTACAGCATCCCTATGGTCATGTGATCAAAATTCAGACGCTTAGCAACCGGCATGCATTTATGATGGTTGCAATGTCCCGGGGTCATGTGATCCCCCTTTTGCGCCCTTCTGACAAGCAAAGTCAATAGGGATGCCAGATTCACTTAACAACCGTGTTACTAACTTAGCAACGGCAGGGATTCTGTTCACAGCTGTTGACCAGAAAGATCGTACAATGGGGCAAAACTCACCAAACGCCTTGCTTAGCAATGGAAAGCTTGGGCTCAATTGTGGTCGTAAGTTGAGGACTACCTGTACCCAATGATGCGGAGTGAACTTCTGGGTTTCTTTAGGTTGGAAAAGGGCTGAGGAGGGGGCACTCTTTCTCAATCTGTTATCATTAGGTGTGTAGTGTTTTCCCAACGGACTTTAATCAGTGGAACGACTTTGTGGGTGCTCCAACACTGGAGGTTTTTAAGAAGACAACCACTTCTCTGAAATGATATAGAATTTCCTGCTTGAGGACTAGAAGACCTCCAAGGTCCTTTCCAACTGGGTTATTCTGTTATTCCCTTCCTGGTCTTCCTTTTTTACATTTTGTTAGTTTCAACTCTGAAGACAGAATGTAAGCATTCGAACATCTGTACTGCATCCAGTTTTGGTCACCACACTACAAAAAAGACATTGAAACCCTAGAGAAAGTGCAGAGGAGAGCAACCAGGATGTTTAGGGGGCTGGAAACTATAACATACGAAGAGCGGTTACAAGAACTGGGCATGGCTAGTCTAGTGAAGAGAAGGACCAGGGGTGACATGATAGCAGTGTTCCAATACTTGAGGGGATGCCACAGAGAGGAGGGGGTCAGGCTGTTCTCTATGGCACCAGAAAGCCAAACAAGGAATAACGGATGGAAGCTGACCAAGGAGAGATTCAACCTGGAAGTGAGGAGAAACTTTCTGACGGTGAGAACAATCAACCAGTGGAACAGCTTGCCAGCGGAGGTTGTGAGAGCCCCAACACTTGCGACCTTCAAGGAGAGACTGGACTGCCATTTGTCCGTGTCACGATGTGAATAATTGCCAGTTGTGCATCTCTACTATTTCTAGATTTACTGTATTTCCTAATCAAGCAGACATGTGATATGTTTTACTACGCATGTGTGCATTCCAGGAGTTTTGTCTCCTCCTATCTTCTCCATCGAAGCCTTGCCTGAGGCAGACGTGAATTCTTAGCTGAGAAGATGTAACTTATTAAAGGTTTATATTTTTTGTTACTTTTGTACTGAAATAAATATTTTGTTAATTAGAATTGAATCTCGGTTTTATTTTCTAAGTACGAATGACTTCAGAGAAGCAAGATCCTATATCACCTCTTGATAGGAAAATTCCTATCTGACAGTCCAAAATGGTGTAGGGACTCCTGCTTGAGCGGGGGGTTGGACTAGATGACCTACAAGGTCCCTTCCAACTCTAATAATCTGTAATCTGTAATCTGTAATCTGTAATCTGTAATCTGTAATCTGTAATAAATAAATTGCAAGGAACTTGTATCTAATTCTCAAATATGGTCAATGTTTTCCTTTTACTTCTAGTTTTGGACATCAACACTATAGATTCTGCCCTGTGTATTAATTGGATGCTTTAACTCGGACTGATATGCTTGAGGGCTTAAGTGGCTTCTGCAATTCTAGACTTCTAGAATATATTCATGCATTTTGCTTCCAAAATTCTACACAGTGTAAAGAATAAAGAAAGGGGGAAAAGATAGCTCATCTACTGGAAGCTCATACAGTCGTCAATATTTTGCTAGCACATACAGAGTATAGACCAGTGATGGGGAACCTTTTTTTCCTAGGGTGCCGAAAGCACACATGCCCACAATTATAATTCAATGCCCCACATGTGCCCTGCCCCCCTGTGCATGCGTGCACGACTCCCACTGCACTGCACTGCCCCTGCGCATGCGCGCATGACCCCTGCTCCCTCATTTCCCGACTTCCAGTAGGCCCGTTTTCTGCCCTTCCCAGGATCCAGAGGTTTCCCTGGAGCCTGGGGAGGGCAAAAACGCCCTCCCCCACCCCCTGGAGGTTCTCTGGAGGCCCTCCGGAGGTCGAAAACGCCCTCCCAGAGCCTCAGCCCGAGCCAAAAATCAGCTGGCCAGCGCACACATGCACACTGGAGCTGAGCTAGGGCAACGACTTGCATGCCGGCAGATATTTTATTTATTTATTTATTTATTTAGACGCTCTTATAGGCCGCCCAATCCCGTGGGACTCAGGGCGGCGTACAGCATGAATAAGAAGCGTACATTTAAAAACAATAATCATAATTTAAATTAAAATATAATTAAAAAGAAAACATTATAAACACAACATTCAGGGGGAATCTGATTATCCTATTCACCCCATCTGCCGGAAGAGCCATGTTTTTAAGGCTTTACGGAAGGCCAGCAGGGTGGGGATGGTCCGGATCTCTGGTGGAAGTTGGTTCCAGAGGGACGGGGCTCCCACAGAGAAGGCCCTCCCCCTAGGCCCCGCCAGTCGGCATTGTTTGGCCGACGGGACCCGGAGGAGGCCCTCTCTGTGGGACCTAACCGGTCTTAGGGAGGTATGTGGTAGGATGCGGTCCCGCAGGTAACCTGGCCCTGAGCCATGTAGGGCTTTAAAGGTAACGACCAACACCTTAAATTGCAACCGGAGACTAATTGGTAGCCAATGCAGTTGGCGAAGGAGAGGTGTTACGTGGGTGTATCTTGGTACACCCACTACAGCTCGCGCAGCTGCATTCTGTACCAACTGGAGTCTCCGGATGCTCTTCGAGGGTAGCCCCATGTAGAGCGCGTTACAGTAGTCTAGCCGTGAGGTGACAAGGGCATGAGTGACTGTGAGCAAGGCCTCCCTCTCCAAGTAAGGTCGCAATTGGTGCACAAGACGGATCTGTGCGAAGGTCCCCCTAGCCACAGCTGAAAGATGTTGATCCAATTTTAGCTGTGGATCTAGGAGGACACCCAAATTGCGAACCTGTTCTGAGGGATTCAATTTTTCTCCCCCAAGAACCAAGGAGGGACAGTCGACATAGTCCTTGGGAGGCAATATCCAGAGCCACTCAGTCTTGTCTGGGTTGAGCCTGAGTCTGTTCACTCCCATCCAGACCCTCACATCGTCCACGTGCCATATGTTTGCCATCACAGGTATAGACTCACTGTCTAAGATTCATTTTTATTCCTGGATGATTTGGCACTCATTATCTGATTTTTTTTCTTTATTTATATAATTAAAGTAAGGCTACAGTCTCATATATATTTGACTGGGTGTAATTAAGTCTCTCTCTCTCTCTCTCTCTCTCTCTCTCTCTCTCTCTCTCTCTCTCTCTCTCTCTCTCTCTCTCTCTCTCTCTCTCTCTCTCTCTCCTTTACCTATCTTTCTATTTTTCTATCATCTCTCCATCTCTCGCTTTCTATCATCTCTATCATCTGTCGTATCTCTTAGCTCTCTCACTCACTCACTCTCACACACCCACACACATTCACTCTTTTTCTATCTTTATCATCTCTCTCTGTATGTGTATCTATCACCTCTACTTAGCTCTTTATCTTTCTGTCCTCTCTCTGTCATTTCTCTCTCTATTCTCTCTATCATCTCTAGCTCTCATGTCTCTTTCTCACACACATACTTACATTCTCTCTGTATCATCTATGATCTCTATATCTCTGTATCTATCATCTCTCTCTATTTCTATCTATATCTCCCCCCCTCTCTCTATCTATCATCTACCTACATACCTACCTATCTATCTATCTGTGTGTCTCTGTGTGTCTATTATCTATCTATCTATCTATCTATCTATCTATCTATCTATCTATCTATCTATCTATCTATCTATCTATCTATCTATCTATCTATCTATCTATCTATCTATCTATCATCTACCTACCTACCTACCTACCTACCTACCTACCTACCTGTGTGTCTGTATCTGTCTATCTATCTATCTGTCTGTCTGTCTGTCTATCTATCATCTTCTAAATCCATGCTACACTTTTTTCTTTCTGTGGGGAGAAAAATCCCTTGCAAAATCCTGTTAACTGAAACTGGAAAGTAATATTCAAGCCTGATTGCTGGGCTGAAGGATTATCAGCCGATTTGTAACCAGATAAGCTCTCTCCGCTGACCATTTCAGTAAGTCCCAGCTGTCCCAATGGCCTGATCTCTCCCAGGGCCCCTTCAGGGATGGGACGTCATGCCATTTCATCAGGTTCAGTTTACAGCAATGCAGAGCCAGCTTGTGTCGCTGTCCTGCAGCAAGAGTGCAGCAAAGTGCTACCTCGCTGAACGACGGGCCTTAAATGTTCCAGCTGTCCAGCCGCTCCTTTCGCATTGGTTATTGGGAAAGCTGGTTTCCATGTTGAAAGGCATTTTTACTGCACTGGAGATAAAAAGAAGATAAAAATAGGAGCTGGGGACTGAGCCCATGGGAGGACTTGGCCTGGCACGGAGAGGGGAAATTTCATTTTCAGATTTTGTTTTTACCTTCCCATTGGCAGGAATTATTTCAGCCAAAAAATAATTAATAAATGGTCTGGTCCTAAACAATTTATCATTTCTCTGTGAACAACCAGAAAGGTTCTTTGTGAATTATGAGGATTATTATGTTGATTCATTTTGTTCTTTTCAGAATAACAGAATAATAGTGTTGGAAGGGATCTTGAAGGTCTTCTAGTCCAACCACTTGCTCAAGCAGGAGACCCTATACCCGTGATGGCGAACCTATGGCACGGCACGCAGAGCCATATCTGAGGGCACACGAGGTGTTGCCCTATGTCAGCTCCAGTGCTGGCCAGCTGATTTTCGGCCTTCCGGAGGGTGGGGGAAGGCTGTTTTCGCCCTCCCCAGGCTTCAGGAAAGCCTCCTGAAGCCTGGGGAAGGCGAAAAATGGCCCAACAGGCCTACCGGAAGTTCGGAAATGAACTTCCGGTAGGCCTGTTGGGCCATTTTTCGCCATCCACAGCTCCGGAGGCTTTCCTGAAGCCTGAGGAGGGCAAAAAATGGTCCAATGGACCTACCAGAAGTTCATTTCTGAACTTCCGGTAGGCCCGTTGGGCCCATTTTTCACCATCCACAGAGTCCGGAGACTTCAGTGAGACCTACGTGCATGCACTGGGGGGGGGGCAGTGTGGGGGGGGAGTTGTGCACGCATGCGTGTGGGGGAGGGCATTGCATTATGGGTGTGGGCACACGTACGCATGCTATCGCATGTGCGCGGGCCCTCTTTGGCACCCAAGCAAAAAAAGATTCACCATCACTGCCTTATACCATTCCAGACAAATCGTTGTCCAATCTCTTTTTGAAAACCTCCAGTGACGGAGCACCCACAACTTCTGAAGGCAAGCGGTTCCACTGGTTAATTGTTCTCACTGTTAGGAAATTTCTCCTTATTTCTAGGTTGATTCCCTTCTTGATTAATTTCCATCCATTGCTTCTTGCCTTGCCTTCTGGTGCTGTGGAGAATAGGTTGACCCCCCTGTTCTTCGGGGCACCCCTCAATTATAGGAACACTGCTATCATGTCACTCCTAGTCCTTCTTTACTCTAGAGTAGCCAAACCCAAATCCTCTAACAAAGTTGGAAGGAACCTAGGAGGTCTTCTAGTCCAACCTCAGCTCATGACTAGACATATCCAATTTCTGCAAGCGTTCTTTGTATGTTTTAGCCTCCAGTACTCTAATCATCTTTGTTGCTCTTCTCTGCGCTCTTTCCAAAGTCTCTACACCAGTGGTGGGTTCCTACCAGTGCGGTCCACTCTATAGCACTGGTAGCAGCCCGCTAGTGACGTCACAGTACCGATGCGGTCGGTTGCTGGTGCCTGGGTGCCACCATTTTTTTTAAAAAATGTACTTTTTTAATTTTCTTCTGCGCATGCCCAGAAGCCGAGCTTCCGGCACTGCGCATGCGCTGCCTTCCTACCCCACAGTGAGTCCAAGCAGGGGAGGATGGCTGAGTGAGTGCTGAGATGCTGAAAGAACAGGCGGCAGGAGCTATCTCCATTCCCCTCCCTTCAGCAGTCCGAGAAGCCATGAACGCACGGTGATGATCCTAGGCATTTTTGCATGTTTGAGGCTTCTCAAGCTGCTGAGGGAGGGGGAATGGGCGGCAGAACCTATCTCAGTTCCCCTCCCTTCAGCAATCCGAGAAGCCATGCCCACCAGGTCACATGACTGGCAAGCCACACCCACAAAATAAGCCACGCCCACAGAGTGATAGTAAAAATATTAGGAACCCGCCCCTGCTCTACACCATTTTTTTATTCCAAGTGAGGTCTTACTAAGGCTTTATTTCATTCAACAATCATACCAAATTTGGCACTTCCCACCAACAAGATTAGCCAAAATGGGTACACATCTTTCTTCATTATGTTGGAAATGTAAAATGCAACCCGACACATATTATCATATGTGGTGGGAGTGCCATAAAGCACAAGAATTCTGGACAACAATCAAACAATGGCTGGAAGAAATATTGAAAATAAAATTGGACCTCAAACCAGAACTCTTTTTATTAGGGATAACTTTAGATAAATATGATAAAAATATAATATATTTAGTGTTACATATATTGACTGCTGCAAGGTTAACTCGCTCAAAATTGGAAAAAACAAAACATACCCACAGAAGAAGAAATTTTACATAAAATATTAATATGCGCTGAAATGGTTAACATCAGAAATGAAGGGAAAAGATGAAATTGAATATATTGAAACCTGGAATAAATTATATCATTGGTGGGGAGAAAGGAGAACCAAGATTAAAAATTTAAATGGTGGAGAAGAAAAGAAAAACTATAACTCATTTTTTGGAATTTTAATAAATAACGATGTATAAATTAGCGGAATGTAAATATGTATACTAGATCACGATTCGTCATGTACTTGTTTTTTATGTTTATTGTGTGTTTTGTCTTTTAAATCTGTTTTATAAATAAAAAACTTTTTTAAAAAAACAATCATACCAAATTGTGAGTGGATGAGAAGACTTTTGTTAAAAATATATATTTTAAAGAAGGAGGAGGGAAATATTTAATCCAGGCTGATCTGTATTATTGATTGGCACAGTCACAATGAAGGAAAATTCGCGTGATCTAATAAATACGTACAATTGAGATACACAGGAGTAGCAAATCGCTTGGTGCAGTCCTTTCAAGGTTAAGTTGCTCATAAAAAACTGACTTGTCAGAAAGTGTTTTCGATATTATTTTTTAAAAGGAAGAAAACGTCAAGTGCATCATCATTATTTTTTTTTGGCAGAGGTTTAAGTCAGGAAGGCCCATACCATTTTTATTTTTTTGCTGATATATTAGGGTGGGTTATTTTAGAAATAACAGAATGGCTCCATTATGAGCGTCAATCAAGGGCTATCTGTAATTGTAAGAGCCGCTTTGGTATAGTGGTTAAAGCATCAGGCTAGAAACTGGGAGACTGGGAGTTCTAGTTCTGCCTTAGGCATCTGGGTGACTTTGACCAGTCACTTTCTGTCAGCCCTAGGAAGGAAATAATGGCAAAAAACCTGAAAAACCTTGCCAAGTAAACTGCAGAATCAGATGTGATGAGCGGAAGAAAATATTTTTTCTATTAATTGATATTATTAGGGGACTGGAGCAGGGGTGGGTTCCTAATTTTTTTACTACCACTCCGTGGGCGTGGCTTATTTTGTGGGTGTGGCTTGCCAGCCATGTGATCGGGTGGGCGTGGCTTGCCAGTCATATATTAGTTATTTCAGAGAGATGTTACTACTATTTTTGCTATTTTATACCTTACATGAAAAGCTTTGCATACAAAGTGCGTGTTACACCATGGCAACACAGCAACCTTTATATGCAGAAAATGCTATAGTTAAAAGACAAGCAAGTCTCATACAGAATTTTTGGTTTCAGTCATGGATTCCTTAGACAAAAATATTGAGGACTGTTAAAAGAACAGTATCTTTTAACAGTCCTCAATGTTTTCGTCTAAAGAATACCAATATAAAACTGTATAAAATTAACAATATAAAAGGTTAAGCTTTCGGAAAACGCCCACTTTGGGAAGCTTTAGGCAAAGGCGAAGGAAAAGTGGCAAATGCAAGCTTCTTATTATTTTCAAGCGAAGGGATGGGGAAAGACTTAATTGTCAGGTTTCTGGGCATGCGCAAAATAAATTTTTTAAAAAAAATTTAAAAATTTTTTTTTAATGGTGGCGCCCAGGCATCAGCAACCGACCGCACCGGTACTGTGACATCACCAGTGGGCCACTACCAGTGCTATAGAGTGGACCGCACTGGTAGGAACCCACCACTGGACTGGAGGCTAAAACATATAAAGAACGGTTGCTGGAACTGGGTATGTCTAGTCTGACGAAAACATATGACATGATAGGTAAAGGTAAAGGTTCCCCTTGCACATATGTGCTAGTCATTCCTGACTCTAGGGGGCAGTGCTCATCTCCGTTACAAAGCCTATGAGATAGCGCTGCTGAAGACGTCTCCGTGGTCATGTGGCCGGCATGACTAAACACCAAAAGCGCACGGAACGCTGTTACCTTCCCACTAAAGGTGGTCCCTATTTTTCTACTTGCATTTTTACATGCTTTCAAACTGCTAGGTTGGCAGAAGCTGGGGCAAGTAATGCGAGCTCACTCCGTTATGCGGCGCTAGGGATTCAAACCGCTGAATTGCCAACCGGTGACATGCGAAAAACGGCCCAACGGGCCAACCGGAAGTTGGATATTATTTTAATTTACCTCCATGGCACTACCTATTTCATTCTGTTTGAAGACAGTCCTTGACTTCCGACTGATCATTTAGCGACCATTCAAATTATGAAGGACCTACCGGGACGGGCTAGCTATGATTCCAATTCAAAGTTGTGACAGTCACATGACTGAACCTCACCAATCTGCAACCGGGCCACATTTACAGCTGTTTGCAGCATCCCTCAATCATGTAATTACATTTTATGATGTTTTATTTGCCCAAATAGCAATAGCACTTAAGGCTTATATACTGCTTCACAGTGGTTTACAGCCCTTCTAAGCAGTTTACAGAGTCAGCCTATTGCCCTCAACAATCTGGGTCCTCATTTTACCCATCTCGGAAAGATAGAAGGCTGAGTCAACCTTGAGCCAGTGAGAATTGATCTGCTGAACTGCCGAACTGCTGGCGCCCGGCAATCAGCAGAAGTAGCCTGCAGTACGCCATTCTAACCACTGTGCCACCATGTAAAAACTCAGCATTTACTTCCGTTTTTTGGCAAAACTGCACCTACAACAAACCATTGTTTCACTTAGTGACTGCTGCATTCACTTAATGTGTGTTACAAAAATGGTTGTAAAATTGGGTAAGTCACATGACCAACCCATTTTATGAGTGTCAGGATTTACGGCCGTGAAGGGCAGCCTCCATTATGGCTGTAAGTCGAGGACTACTTGTACTTAACACATAGAGATGTCAGCAGGATATAATTAAAAAATAGTCAAGATGGCAGTGCGATTGATTCTCCGCCCATTGTGGAGCCATCTTGTTTTTGTTTTTTACTACATGCTGTGGACACCTCTGATAGGTAGATGGTATATTTCTAGAGACTCTTGTTCCAAAAGTGCTTTTTCAGGAGGCAACTGGACTTTCTTGTTTTTCTTGTTTCCCCCTAAAAAAGCACCTTTGGGACAACCATGACCTGGATGACTGAGAATCTCTACACACTTCTAGAGCAGGGGTGTCAAACTCAAGGCCCAGGGCCTGGATCCGGCCCGTGGGGTGCTTAGATCTGGCCTGTGGGGCTGCCCTGGAAACAGCAAAGGACTGGCGATGCCTCTGTCAGCAAAAATGGAGCTCTGGAGGGCAACAGACAAAGGGTTGCAGGAGGCCAGCACAGCCGAAAACGGAACTCGGGAGCTTGTTTTTGCTGGCACCACAGGTGCCCCTGACATGAGTGATGTCGAGCGGGCCATACCCACCAGCGGCGGGTTGCTGCCTTACCAGTGCCGGTGTGCTGCGAGCGTATCTCCACGCTTCGGGCGCGCGTGCGCTCGCTACGCATGCACACTTCTTTGCACAATTTTGCTTCTGCACATGCACAGAAGCAAAATCGCACCGAAACCTCACAAGGGGACGCGCGCGCGCAATTTTGGCGAGATTTTGCTTCCGTGCATGCGCAGAAGCAAAATCTTGCCAAAATCTCACACACGCGTCCCTTGTGAGATTTTGGCACAATTTTGCTTCTGTGCATGTGCAGAAGCACAATCAGCCAAAAATTCCCGGGAAAAAATGGCGACGCGCGCAATGGACTGGCAGAGAGGGCTCTGGAGTAGTTGCGCAATTGGCCGCTCCCTACCGGAGCTGTGTACCGGGCAGCTCCGGCAGGAACCCACCTCTGATACCCACCCTGGCCATGCTCACTCCTGTCCCCCAAGGTCAAACACCACCCTGATGTGGCCCTCAATGAAATCGAGTTTGACACCCCTGTTCTAGAGACTTTTTGGTCAAAATAAGAAATAACTTGATTCCCAATCAGTGAAGAACTGGCTAAAGATGCTTGCAATGTCCAGTACTTCAGCTGGCAGGACAATTTTTTCTAACATCTCATTTTGGAGAGGAGAAAATAAGAATCAGGCATTGTTCCTTGGTGACTGCACAAGTGTCCAGACATTTAAATCAACCAACTTGATTTATAGAGACAAATAGGAGCATTTTGTCCTGTATATCCAAATTCTCTGTTAATATTTGTGCCTCCCAAAAAGATGACGCTAATGGCAATAGGAAACCCAAAGTAGATTTCCTATTTAAGAACAAAAGAAGAACATCATTATTTTAATTAATTAGCTGATTGATTTGAGCTGATTATTTATTATATTGCTATCCTGCCACAATCAATTTGACTTTTGGCAGCTGGCAGCTTATATGATGTAAGATAATTTACATTATTCCCCTGTAAGCAGAAAAGTAAAGGTGACAAAAACTTGAGCAAATCTAAACCAACAAGAATGGGAGGGGGAAAAAAATCAAAAGAATAAAACCAAAGATTAGAACATTCTCTAGACATGTGTGAGATTTTTAAAAGACACATTTAAATTTAAATGAAAAAATGATATATTTTTTTGAAGTTACAGAATTGATGTGTAAACCCCATAGATGCATGCATAAGCTTCCATCACACAATTTCCTACTGGATAAACATCATTGTGCAAAGCACAGAAAAGCAGTAAGAAGAAAGAAAGAAAGAAAGAAAGAAAGAAAGAAAGAAAGAAAGAAAGAAAGAAAGAAAGAAAGAAAGAAAGAAAGAAAGAAGGGGTTTTTTAAAGTTACAGAATTGATGTGTAAACCCCATAGATGCATGCATAAGCTTCCATCACACAATTTCCTACTGGATAAACATCATTGTGCAAAGCACAGAAAAGCAGTAAGAAGAAAGAAAGAAAGAAAGAAAGAAAGAAAGAAAGAAAGAAAGAAAGAAAGAAAGAAAGAAAGAAAGAAAGAAAGAAAGAAAGAAAGAAAGAAAGAAAGAAGGGGTTTTTTAAAGTTACAGAATTGATGTGTAAACCCCATAGATGCATGAATAAGCTTCCATCACACAATTTCCTACTGGAGAAACATCATTGTGCAAAGCACAGAAAAGCAGAAGAAAGAAAGAAAGAAAGAAAGAAAGAAAGAAAGAAAGAAAGAAAGAAAGAAAGAAAGAAAGAAAGAAAGAAAAGAAAGAGAAGGGAGGGAGGGAGGGAAGGAAGGAAACTGAGATAAAAAAGGAAGATAAAATATAGCTAATTCTAGTTCATTAAAACTCCCTTAACTTTCCCTCTCCAGATCTTTCTACCTTTACAAACCATTCTTGCTTTCATACTTTTGATATGCTACCTTTGCACCTTTAAACCTCTTTTAGTTATTAATTAAATTTATATGCCACCCATTCCACCAATAAGGTGATGCTGGGCGGCTTGCCTCCCTCTTTGCAACATCTCGACAACTGCACTCTTCCTGATCTTCTCCTTCTTTTTTCCATTCCTTCCTTCCTATATTTGTCTTAACCTCTCAGTTCTCATTCATTCCCTCGATATGTCCAAGCCACTTCTGCGTAATTCTTCTTACTTGTCACTCCATTTTGTGCTCAGTCCAAGCTACATTCAGAGTATAAGACGCACCCAAATTTTCAGCCACTTTTAGGGAGGAAAAAGGTGCGTCTTACACTCCCAAAAATACGGTACATATTAATCCCCACAATGGAGGAATGGATGAAAAAAACTGATGGAGCCGGCACAGATGGCCAAAGTGATTTAATCAAAGAAAATAATACATGCCGTTTTGTTTCTACTTCTACTTTTGTTTCTTCTAGACTTTGTGCTCCAGGCTGTGAAAAAAGGAGAAGTTTGATTTTGGGATTTGCTGATGAGGTAAGTCTGTCTTTTGATACAGAAATGGCTAGTCTACTAAGTATGTAAAAGTAAAACACTGAGGTTATAACTTATTATTTTTATGCTACTGCACTGAAAAAAGGGAGTTAATGTTTTTCCTTCTTTTTTTTTCTTTATCCCCACATCCCCACTATTTTTATTTTAACTGGCATTTTATAGTATGAAATGTAATAACATATACAGGTTATCCTGCTTAAAGACTGGAGTCCTAGTAGACAACCATTTAAATATGAGCCAGCAGTGTGCAGCAGCTGCCAAAAAAGCCAACACAGTTCTAGGCTGCTTTAACAGAGGGATAGAATCAAGATCACGTGAAGTGTTCATACCACTTTATAATGCCTTGGTAAGGCCACACTTGGAATACTGCATACAGTTTTGGTCGCCACGATGCAGAAAGGATGTTGAGACTCTAGAAAGAGTGCAGAGAAGAGCAACAAAGATGGTTAGGGGACTGGAGGCTAAAACATATGAAGAACGGTGGCAGGAACCGGGTATGTCTAGTTTAATGAAAAGAAGGACTAGGGGAGACAGGATAGCAGTGTCCCAACATCTCAGGGGTTGCCACAAAGAAGAGGGAGTCAACCTATTCTCCAAAGCACCTGAGGGTAGAACAAGAAGCAATGGGTGGAAACTAATCAAGGACAGAAGCAACTTAGAATTAAGGAGAAATTTCCTGACATTTAGAACAATTTATCAGTGGAACAATTTGCCTCCAGAAGTTGTGAATGCTCCAACACTGGAAGTTTTAAAGAAGATGTTGGATAACCATCTGTCTGAAGTAGTGTAGGGTTTCCTGCCTAAGCAGGGGGTTGGACTAGAAGACCTCCAAAGTCCCTTCCAACTCTGTTATTATTCTATTCTACTGGTCGCTTAATGGCTGTTCAAAGTTATGATAGACCTGCTTATGATCTGGCCCTGAAGTTATGGGCTTTTATCATTTCTTTCCTCCCTTCCCCTTCCCCTTCCCCTTCCCCTTCCCCTTCCCCTTCCCCTTCCTTCCTTCCTTCCTTCCTTCCCTTCTAATTTTGGGTGAACCAATGAAGAAAAACACCAAAAATAAAATACAACATGTCATCTAAGAATGGCTATAAGAAATAATCAGCCATCAGGGTTGGCTCAAGATGGTAGCTACAATGGTCCAGTTGAACCATTACAGCTCCCTCTTCTTCAGAATAGAATAGACCTGGAGATCTTCTAGTCCAGCCCCCTGCTCAGGCAGGAGAACTTATACCATTTCAGACAAGTGACTGTCTAGTCTCTTCTTAAAAATCTCCAGTGATGGAGAGCCCACAATTTCTGAAGGCCAGCTCTTCCGCTGGTTAATTATCCTCAGTGTTAGGAAGTTTCTCCTAAATTCCAGGTTGCTTCTCTCCTTGATTAGTTTCCATTCCTTGCTTCTTGTCTTGCCTTCAGGTGCTTTGGAAAACAACCAACATAGCAGCCCCTCAAATACTGGGATACTGCTATCATGTCACCCCCTAGTCCTTCCAAATGTGGCAGTCACACCAATCCACCCAAGTCCAACCATCTCTAGAGAAACTAAGGGATCTGAAGACAGCTCAAAAGACTCTTATTTCCCATCTGCATACATTTACAAAGCTTCTCTGTATTTCCAGACATTCGGTATTAATTTCACCTTTTTATCTTCCGCTCCAGGTAAAAATGGCGCCAGAGCTATATCTCTGTCGGATGATTGTCTGCACACCTAGAAAATTATCTCTTGCCCTTTCTGTTATTTTTCTTCCCTCCGTTATTTCCACCACCACCGCTTTCCTTGTCTTCTTTGCGCCGAGAGAATGTGAAAAACCTGAGCAAAGCGTGACTTGGCAGGCCCGTTTTATGTCTTTATCTTCCAACGCCGATGAATTTGGAATGCTAAATTAATTTCGGTGGCAAAATAGATATATTTAAGTCTAGCCTGCTGTGTGAGTCACATTAATTCCAGTCCATGGGGTTTCTCTCCCTCTCTCTCCCCACTGTTTGTTTCCCCCCCCCACCCGGCCCAGTTTCTCAGCCATCTTTCACACTGTGAAACGGCGACACGTGCTACAGAGTTCAGAAAATACAGGTACTCCTTGACTTATGATCCATCATTTAGCCACCATTCGAAGTTCCAACAGACAAACCAGGCGGTACCTACAATCCAGATCCAAAGAATAAGTATAAGCAGAGGTGGAATTCACATAGGTTCCCTACCGGTTCGCCCAGCACCGACAATGTGAGCGCGCGTGCACGCTCGCTCGCTTCGGTTGTGCGCGTGGCCTTCTGCACATGCGCGCAGCCTCCATGCATGCACTTTGCTCACACGCGCGGCTTGCACGCTTATGCGCAGCTTGAAAATGTGGCTAAGTAGGACGGCATAGCGCCAGGACAGGGGGGCGGGGGCAGCCACCCGCAGGTCACTACTACTGGTTCGCCCGAACTGGTCAAACTCGCTGAATACCACCTCTGAATATAAGTGTAAGCAAAGTCAATGGGGAAGCCGGATTCACCTAACAACCGTATTGTGTTAACTTAACAACTGCCACATTCCACTTAACAACTATGGCAAGAAAGGTTTTAAAATGGGGCAAAACTCACTTAACAAACTGTTTCGCTTAGCAACAGAAATGTTGGGCTCAATTGTGGTCGAACGTCGAGGACTACCTGAGTGAACTATGTATTAACCCAATGAACTAGACCAAGTTAGCCAAGCCACCTGCCAGTCCACCCTTAAAACAAAACAGAAAATACAAATAAAAAAAGGTGAAAACTGACCAACCTTTGAGCTCTGTGCCAACTGACTGCCAGATCTTTAACTGACTACATTAAGTGCATTGTATTAATCCATCCAGGGTACAACCATAAGGCAAGATGTACTTATTGTCAACAAGTTGAGACTTTGGAAAGAGTGCAGAGAAGAGCAATCAAGAAGATTGGGGGGCTGGAGGCTAAAACATATGAAGAACAGTTGCAGGAATTGGATATGTCTAGCCTAGTGAAAAGAAGGACCAGGGGAGACATGATAGCAGTTTTCCGATATTTGAGGGGCTCCTACAAAGATGAGGGAGTCAAACTATTTTCCAAACCACCAAAAGGCAAGACAAGAAACAAGTGAATGGAAACTAACCAAGGAGAGAAGCAACCTAGAACCAAGGAGAACTGTCAGGTCCCAGATATTTCTACAGGGACACTGGCATTTTGGTGGGAGGAAGGGGGGAAGAATGGAGTGATCTGTATATGAAGTTTCTGTTTCCTGCATTACTGTGCTAATTTCTATATGCAGTTTCTGTTTCTTGCATTATTGTGTTAATCTGTATATGAAGTTTCTGTTTCTGTTTCCCTGTAATGATGTAGTGTGGGAGGGGTTTGGTTATCATTGCTTTAAATAGCTGGTTTTAAGTGAGAAGCTTCAGTTCTTGCCTAGATCTCTTGTTATCACAAACCTTTCAATAAAAGCTCCTTTTGGAACAATTGCAGTTTCAAGAGTCCTGCTTTCTTGGGAAGATTGGAGAGGCAAGACCTTACAAGAACATTCCTAATGGTGAGAATAATCAACCAATGGAACAGCTTGCCTTCGGACATTTTGGGGGCTCCATCACTGGAGGCTTTTTAGAAGAGACTGGACAAACATTTGTCTGAAATGGTATAGGGTCTCCTGCTTGAGCAGGGGGTTGGACTAGAAGACCTCCTAGGTCAGGGATCTGCAACCTTAAACACTCAAAGAGCCATTTGGGCCCATTTCCCACAGAAAAGAAAACACTGGGAGCCACAAAACCTAGGTGGGCGTGGCCAACTTGATGTCACTCACTCCCACCCAATCACACGACCCCCTAGCCACACCTACCCAGCCGGTCATTAGGGCAGAGAACTAGTTGTTAAAAAACATCGGGAGCCACAAAACCCTTTGACCCCCCCTCCCTCCCTCTCTCCCTCTCCCCCTCCCTCTCTGTATCTCTGTGTATCTCTCTCACTCTCCCCCTCCCCCCTCTATCTCTGTGTATCTCCCTCTCATTCCCCGCCTTTGCCCTTACCTTCTCAGGCTAGGCGAGGAGTGACTGGGAGGGGAGGGCGAGGGGCAGGACCAGTCAGTGATGGGATCACCCGACAGGGAGCCACAGCAGAGGGCCCAAAGAGCCGCATGTGGCTCCGGAGCCGCAGGTTGCAGACCCCTGCCTTAGGTCCTTTCCAACTCTATTATTCTACGGATCTCCACTTGATGGCAAGGCAACCCCCCATATTCCTTCCTTGATGCCAGCATGGCATTCTGCCCCACTTAAATTTATTTCTATTTTCCTCCCTTGGTTCATTTAATTAGAAAAGAAAGTTCAGTGAGGATCTGGCATGTTCCAAAGCAAAGCAGCAGCTTCCAGCATTGTCTTCAATTCCACGATTTCCTCGGAGAACCACCTAGGCTCGGTAGACATCCTTAAGAGGTAAAAATCATTGATGGCTCCAGTCCAAATCTTTCTTTTGGGACTTGGAAGTCTGCCTGCCTCTTCAGCAAATAAAAGAAAAGAAGGCAGTTTATGCATTTGTTTAGAACTGGGCAGTTCAAAAAAAATGTGACTCGGAGTAGGGTACAAAAAGTATCTGCAACAAAGGAAAGGAAAGCAATGCAGAGAATTAACCATCTAGCAAAACAATAACATGTTGAACTAAAATATACTATAACTTGTTAGATTGGGTTCTATCTGACAAAGTGTTTAGTACCACTTTATAATGCCTTGATAAGATCACCCTTGGAATATTGCATCCAGTTTCAGTTGTCACGATGTAAAAAAGATGTTGACACTCTTTAGAAAAAATGCAGAGAAGAGCAACAAAGATGATTAGGGGACTGGAGGCTAAAACATATTTAGATTTAGATTTAGATTTATTATTAGAGTTGGAAGGGACCTTGTAGGTCATCTAGTCCAACCCCCTGCTCAAGCAGGAGTTCCTACACCATTTGAGACAGATGGCAGTCCAGTCTCTCCTTGAAGGTTGCAAGTGTTGGGCTCTCACAACCTCCGCTGGCAAGCTGTTCCACCGGTTGATCGCTCTCACCGTCAGAAAGTTTCTCCTCACTTCCAGGTTGAATCTCTCCTTAGTCAGCTTCCATCCGTTATTCCTTGTTTGGAATATAATGAACAGTTGCTGGAATTGGGTATGTCAAGTTTAATGAAAAGAAGGAGTGGGGGTGACATGATAGCAGTGCTCCAATATTTGAAGAGGGAGTCAAGCTATTCTCCAAAGCACCTGAAGGCAGGACAAGAAGCAACGGATGGAAATGTCTGTGGAGATTCTCAGTCTTCCAAATCAGAATTGCCCCAAAGGCAGGGGCGGGTTCCTAATTTTTTTACTACCACTCTGTGGGTGTGGCTTATTTTGTGGGTGTGGCTTGCCAGCCATGTGACCGGGTGGGCATGGCTTCTCGGACTGCTGAAGGGCGGGGCACTAAGATAGGTCCTGCTGCCCATTCCCCCTCCCCTCAGCAGCTCGAGAAGCCTCAAACGTGCGAAAATGCCTAGGATGATCACTGCACGTTTGTGGCTTCTCGGACTGCTGAAGGGAGGGGAACTGAGATAGGTCCTGCCCCCCATTCCCCCTCCCCTCAGCAGCTTGAGAAGCCTCAAACGTGCAAAAATGCCTAGGATCATCACCGCGCGTTCATGGCTTCTCGGACTGCTGAAGGGAGGGGAATGGAGATAGCTCCTGCCGCCCGTTCTTTCAGCGTCTCACGCGCTCCCTCAGCCATCCTCCCCTGCTTGGACTCACTGTGGGGTAGGAAGGCAGCGCATGAGCAGTGCCAGAAACTCGGCTTCTGGGCATGCGCAGAAGAATTTTTTTTTTAAAAAAAATTAAAAATATTTTTTTTAAAATGGCGGCACCCAGGCACCGGCAACCAACCGCACCGGTACTGTGACATCACCAGCGGGCCGCTACGGGTGCTATAGAGTGGACCGCACTGGTAGGAACCCACCACTAACCAAATGTGCTTTTTTCCCAAAAGGCAACTGGACTTTGCTTTTTTCTTGAAGACGTTTTGTTTCCCATCCAAGAGGTTTCTTCAGTTCTGTGAAGCTTCTATGAACTGAAGAAGCTTCTTGGATGAAAAGCAAAACGTCTTTGAGGGAAAAAAAGGGGACAATGGATGGAAACTAATCAAGGAGAGAACCAACCTAGGAATAAGGAGAAATCTCCTGACAGAACAATTAATCGGTGGAACAGCTTGCTCCAGAGGTTGTGGGTGCTCCAACACTGGAAGTTTTTTAAAAAAGATTGAACAGTCATTTTCTGAAATGATATAGGATTTCCTGCCTGAGCAGGGGTCAACCTATTTTCTAAAGATAAGACAAGAAAGTAAATGGATGGAAACTAATCAAACAGAGAAGCCATCTAGAACTGAAGAGAAATTTCCTAATAGTGAGAACAATTAACTAGTGGAATGACTTGCCTTCCAAAGTTGTAGGTACTACATCACTGGAGGTTTTTAAGAAGAGATTGGACAATCATTTGTCTGAAATGGTATAGGGTTTCCTTCCTGAGTAGGGGGTTGGACTAGAAGACCTCCAAGGTCCCTTCCAACTCTGTTATTCTACTCTAAAACATCCTATCGGTGGTCCAAAATGTGATGATGGCAGCCCTGCCCCTTTTTACATCTACCTGAGACCCCTAAAAAGGGGGTGACACTTTGATGAAGTACTGGTGGTCAGCATTTTGACCCCCAACCCACAGATACTCTTTACATGCTGTACAAGCATGCTCGTTTCTGCCCTGGGAAAAGACAACCTTAAATCATCCTGAGCTGTACCAGAATTAAAGTAATATTTTCCCCCTTCTCTTGACGTTGTGCAAGGACAGCCTCAAGGTGTGAAAATTATTTAGATCTTGTCACCCATCACTTTGGATCCAAGTCACCGGGAAGACAAGCCACGGGAGATGTAGATGGATTGGCAATGGGTACCACAGTTCTCACGGCAGTGTGGTTTTCTATCTGCTCAAGGATGGCTGGGGAGTAGAAAATGGGTGGGGAATAAGAGCCAAAAAAATTAATATAATCCTGGGTTGTATAAACAGAGGCATAGAATCAAGAATATGTGAAGTATTACTGCCACTTTACAAAACCCTAGTAAGACCACATCTGGAATACTGCAATTTTCGTCACCTTACTGCTTAAAAGAAGTTGAGACTTTGGAAAAAGTTCAAAGAAGAGCAACTAAGATGATCAAAGGGACTGGTGAAATCCAAATTTTTTTACTACTGGTTCTGTGGGCATGGCTTGGTGGGCGCGGTGTGGCTTGGTGGACGTGGCTTGGTGGGTGTGGCTTGGTGGGCATGGCAGGGGAGCGATACTGCAAAATCTCCATTCCCACTCCACTCCTGGGGGAAGGATATTGCAAAATCTCCATTCCCACCCCACTCTGGGGCAAGCCAGAGGTGGTATTTGCCAGTTCTCTGAACTACTCAAAATTTCCGCTACCATTTCTCCAGAACCTGCTGGATTTCACCCCTGAAAAGGCCTGGAGACTAAACCATATGAAGAATGGCTGCAGGTTTCGGGTTTGGCTAGTCTAAAGAAAAGAAGAATTAGGGGTGACATGATAGCAGTATTTCAGTATTTGAGAGGCTGCCACAAAGAAGGAGGGGTCATTTCCGACGCGATGCGAGCCGGTATGGAAGGTAAGTGGAACCCACCACTGCACTGGAGGCTTTTAAGTAGAGACTGGACAGCCATTTGTCTGAAATGGTCTAGGGTCTCCTGCTTGAGCAGAGGGCTGGAGTAGAAGACCTCTAAGGTCCCTTCCAACTCTGCTATTCTAAGCTATTCCATCAATTGATTGTTCTCACTGACAGGAAATTTCTCCTTAATTCTAAGTTGGATCTCTCTATCATGTTATTCCACCCATTACTTTTTGTCAGGTGCTTTGGAGAATAGGTTGTTCCCTGTTATTGTGTCAGTTCAAGGGTGGGTTCCTCCAGGTTCAGACCAGATCGCCTGAACTGGTAGCAACCCGCTGGTGATGTCACTGCCGGTGCCGCTCCGTGCGCGCCACCATCTTTTTTTTTATTTTGTGCAAATTTTTCCCCTTCCGCAGCTTGAAAAAGGGCCCTCCCGCCCGCGGGTGAATTCTGACCTTTATTTCTTCGCCCAAAGCACAGCTGATGGGCTCCTCAGCTGTGTTTCGGGCTAATTCCTGCTTCTGAGCATGCACAGAAGCCAAATCGCACGAGGGGACACACACGCGAAACATCGCGATGCGAACAGGTGGCAAAGGTAAGTGGAACCCACCCCTGTGTCAGTTCCTCAGATATTGGAAGATGCTATCATGCCACCCCTAGTCCTTCTCTTCTTTGGACTAGACATAGCCAGTTCCAGTAACCCTAACCCTAACCCAACTTGATTGGTCTCACCCTTAGGAAATTTCTCCTTTGTCCAATAAAATAGCAGAATAAAACAGCACTTTTCCAATATATAGAATAGAATAGAATAGAATAGAATAGAATAGAATAGAATAGAATAGAATAGAATAGAATAGAATAGAATAGAATAGAATAGAATAACAGAGTTGGAAGGGACCTTGAAGGTCTTCTAGTCCAACCCCGTGCTTAGGCAGGAAACCCTACACTACTTCAGACAAATGATTGTCCAATATCTTCTTAAAAACTTCCAGTGTTGGAGCATTCACAACTTCTGGAGGCAAGTTGTTCCACTGATCAATTGTTCTGTCAGGAAATTTGAGGGGCTCCTACAAAAATGGGGGAGTCAATCTATTTTCTGAAGCACCAAAAGGCACAACAAGAAACAATGGATGGAAACCAACCAAAGAGAGAAGCAACCTAGGACTAAGAAGAAATCTCCTAAGGGTGAGACCAATCAACCAATGGAATAGCTTGCCTTCAGAAGTTGTGGGTGCTCCATCACACCCAAGCAACACAGTTGCACGATAATTTGAAATCTTTACAGTCTAATTCTGTAAGCTAACTCTTAAGTGCTGAAAATGCAGGATCAAAATACATAAACATAGAAACAGCATTGCAACCCTATTCCAAATTAATAAAATCAATTCTGCTAATTAGAACGTGTATTTAAAAAGACATAAGAACTCTGACAAGAAACTCCTGCTCTGTATTAACATTTTTAAAACTCCTTCCATGGCCTAATGCTGTCAAAAACAAGGAGAGATTCAACCTAGAACCAAGGAGGAATTTTCTGACAGCGAGAACAATCAACCCATGGAACAGAACTTGCCTTCCGAAGTTGTGGGAGCTTCATCACTTGATCACAAAGAGATTGGACTGCCATTTGTCAGAAATGGTATAGGATCTCCTGCTTGGGGGGGTTGGACTAGATGACCTACAAGGTCCCTTCCAACTCTGTTAATCTGTATGATCTGTAAATTTCTAATGTTTCTGTGCTGACTGCAATCCTGCGGTTTTGTTATCCCAACTAAGTATTCGCCTGTTAAATGGTTCTTTCCTGTCTGCCCGGGCCGGAGCTATTAACTGAAGGGAGAGAGAAGGGAAAAAAAACTCTCTTGCACTTTAAGCCTGAGTTTTAAAGGGGCTAGAATTGTTCTGCTGAGGAAATGGCTATGTGTGTCAGAGGCGATAATTAATCTCACAAAGGAGAAATAGATCTTTTCCCGGACATCAGACATTAGAAAAGAAACCGCAGTTTAAAAGTCTAAGTTAAAATGTTTATTTCGGTACAAAAACAATAAATCCTCATTTGTTTACATCTCTGATATAAAAATAGGTCTTGCTTCAATAGCAATTATAGCACTTTACTTATATACCGCTTCATAGTGCTTTACAGCCCTCTCTAAGCGGTTTACAGAGTTCAGCATATTGCCCCCAACAATCTGGATCCTCATTTTACCCACCTCGGAAGGATGGAAGGCTGAGTCAACCTTGAGCCTAGTGAGATTTGAAAAGCTGAACTGCTGAACTAGTAATCAGCTGAAGATCGCAATGCTGCTTTTAACCACTGCGCTATCTCAGCTCCTAATAGCAATAGCACTTTACTTATATACCGCTTCATAGTGCTTTTACAGCTCTCTCTAAGCGGTTTACAGAGTCAGCATATTGCCCCCAACAATCTGGATCCTCATTTTACCGACCTCAGAAGGATGGAAGGCTGAGTCAACCTTGAGCCTAGTGAGATTTGAACAGCTGAACTGCTGAACTAGCAGTCAGCCTGCAGTCGCAGCATTTAACCACTGCACCACTTCAGCTCTTCAATGCACGCCAGGAACAGAAGGAGAGAATGGAATGCGCACATGCGTACAAGAACATATCAATCACGTGCTCAGGAATAAACCATTATATTGAATAGGGATGCTTCTCCCTGCATATACATATAACAGGCAATAAAATCACTGCTTGACAATGTGGTTATTTCTTCTTTTCCTTTTCCCTTCCTTTGGTTAATTACAAATGAGCAGGAACGTCTGAGGCATGAGTGAGCTACTGGAATGGTTAGGCAGGCAAGCCTTGACTATTCAGCGGGTTCGCAGAACTCCACAAAGAGTTAACAAATGGTTCTCCTGAACCGGTGTGAACCGGTTGAATACTGCCACTGCATATACCCCATGAACACTTATGGGGAGATGAGTCTAAGCCAGTGATGGTGAACCTTTTTAGGTTCGCGTGCCAAAAAACGGGGGGGGGGTGCGCGCGCCAGAGCGCTCGCATGCCCACACCCATTCCCTCCCCCCTACGCATGCGCACACACACACACACACCCGTGCAAAGGCCTTACCGGAGCCTGGGACTGTAAAAAATGACGAAACGGGCAAACCGGAAGTTTGGAAAAATGCACTTCTGGTTAAAAATCCTTTTTAAAAACAATTTCTACTGGGCAAAAATAGAAATGGGAAAATATTTCATGTAGGCTCATTCCAAGGAGTACCTAACAGGCATTTCAAATGGATTTGGCAACTAGTTTTCAAATAAAAGCAACGGTGAAACGTTAATGGATTACTACGGATGCATTTTAATCATATTTTTTTTGTCCAAGCAGCTTTTATTAGCAGCTTCATAGCATTTAATTCATTCCTAATTAAAAGCTTAGTTTTCTGACGTCTTTGTAACGTTAGTTTTTTATATTCACAAGGGAACTGCATATTGCAATGAAATCAGTGATTCTCATGTCCTCCTGCAGCAAGTAAATAGTATATATATATATATATATATATATATATATATATATATATATATATATATATATATATATATATATATATATATATATATATATATATATATATATATATATATATATATATATATATATATAAATAACATTTGTACAGAAAATACATTTTATCAGCAGCAAGTTTTCTATATATTCTACATTTTTAGTGGTACAGGTAATCCTCCACTTACAATAACAATTGAGGCCAAAATTTCTGTTGCTAAGTGAAATGTTTGTTAAGTAAATTTTGCCCCATTTTACGACCTTTCTCGCCACAGTTGTTAAGTGAACCAATGCAGTTTTTAAGTCAGTGAATCTGGCTTCCCCATTGACTTTGCTCATCAGAAGGTCGCAAAAGGGGATCATGTGATGCCGGGACATTGCAAACAGTTCATTTAGTGACCATTCAAAGTTGCAATAGCACTGAAAAAGGTGACTTAGGACCGTTTTTCACAGTTACGACTTTTGCAGCATTCCCATGGTCACGTGATCAAAATTCTGACTCGTATTTATGACGGTTGCAGTGTCCCAAGGTCATGGGATCACCTTTTGCGGCTTTCTGACAAACAAAGTCAGTGGGGAAGCCAGATTCACTTAACAACCGTGTTACTAACTTAACAACTGCAATGATTCACTTAACAACCGTGACGAGAAATGCCGTAAAGTGAGGCAAAACTCACTTAACAAATGTCTCACATAACAACAGAAATTTGGGGCTCAAATGTGGTCATAAATTGAGGATTACCTGTATAATTCTGCTTTCCTCTCTTCACAGGACAAAAAAAAAATTATTGTTCCTATAATGGATTTTCAAACTCCTGGATTGCTGTAGATACTTTTGAGAATCCATGCCTGCTTTTAGGGTGAATGATATTGTAAAAGTATTCTTCATAATTTCCACTCAACAAGCCTTAAAATCTGAGAATGCAGAACCTTTCAGAAACTAGCTGATCTTTCAAAAGAAAAGAAAAGTAAGAAGGATTATATCTTTTTAGTACTTGGGTAGAAAACCAACTGGAAATTCTAATTGAAAACAATCTGGATTAACACTTTCTATGTTGTTTGCAACAATACATTTGTGTCTGTTAGTCATCAGGAGTTGCCTTTACTTTAATATGCATGAGTTTTCGGCCTATTTTCTCTAACATACATCTTTCTGCAGAAATTTTCTGTATTTGCATAATGCATCATTCTCAAAATATAATTATGCTTTGATTGCATCTTGATAGGGAGTGTGCAAACTAAGAAAATCCACGGGTGTCAACTTCTCACTGAATGCTACATCTAATCAGAGCAATGTTTCTCCATCTTGGCAACTTTAGGATATGTGGACTTCAATTCCCAGAATTCCCTAGTCAGCATGTGGGCTTTTGAGAGTTCGGCCTTGACAACTGACTGGGGAATTCTGGGAACTGAAGTCCACACATCTTAAAATTGTCACAGTTGAGACAAACTGACTGTCATTACATAAATGATTATTCCCTCAGTTTCAGTGAGAAATACAACTACAGAGACAGAGGTTCGAGGCGAAACTAAATTGTGTTCCCTGAAGCCTTCAACTAGTGTTCCTGTTATATTGGAAATTAAAGTAAAATTCAATTCTTTCCCATCTTTATCTCCATCTCTGACTTTCTCATTTATCTGATATTCCTGCTTTGTTAGAGCTGAGAACATTTTTTTTTCTCCTGAAAATAATACCAGCTATACTAGTAATAAGGTTATCTCCTGGGTATAATTTGGGGAGTGGCTTGACATATAATTAATTTGACTTTCCGTTAATCCGAATATCACTTTATAGGTAGTTCTTGACGAAAAACGAGTCACTTAGGGATTGTCCAAAATCAAGAGGGACATGAAAAAGGGGATTTATAATCTAATTCCCCTCCCCAGTCTTGGGAACCGCACAACATGGCCACAATTACCGCGGTTTGCAGCATCCCACAATCTCATCATCACATTTTAAAACGGTTTTGCCCCAAAAAAAACCATAGCAGTTACTTCCAACCTTCAACAAAATTGTATCATTGGTTTGCTTAATGACCAAAGTTTCACTGAACGACCACCCAAAAAACATTGTAAGATTGGTTTGTCATGTTTGCACCAATCTCTATGTATGTTTACATGTTTGCACTATGGATGTCAAAAAAATACAACCATATTTATGACGGTTGCAGTATCCCGGGGTTGTGTGATCCCCTTTTGTGACCTTCTCACAAGTAAAGTCAATGGGGAAGCCAGATTCACTGCACAACCTTGTTACTAACTTAGCAACTGCAGTGGTTCACTTGGCAACGGTGGCAAGAAAGGTCGTTAAATAGAGCAAAACTAACTTAACAACTGTCTCACTTAGCAATTTGGGGTCAACTTTGGTCGTAAGTCGAGGACTACCTGTATACTATTTCCAGCGAATATATTGGCTCCGATTCTCATATACTTTGTAAATGGCACTTGAAATAAAATATTTTATGCATCATTTTCTAGATGGAGGATGGAACTCCAAAAAGGGAATGTGACCAGGATCAGAAATGGTTTATTTTATGTAAATTTAAATTAAATTATTAAATTCAACTTCAATTAATTATCTGGCATTCATACGTTTACTGCCCTATTATGCGTGGAATGATTTGCCTCTATGAAAACTGAGAAGTACAATTATACTGAGAAATACCATTTGATGAGCATCTCTGGGGGATCATTACGAGTTTGGGTCTTCCAATCTGAAGTTGTTCAATCCTGAGTTATAGAATTTCATCTTTCTTCCTAACAATTCCTCTTGAAGTTCCTCTCTCCTCCAGTTTTCTCGGTCTCTTTTCCAAAAGGTCCCTCAATATTGTACGGCTCAAAAATTGCTATTCTTGGGCAAAGGTAGAACATGGAATAACAGAGTTGAAAGGGACCTTGGAGCAGGGGTGGATTCTACTTACCTTCCCTACCGGTTCGCATCGCGTCGGAAGTGCATGTTTTGTGCATGTGCCCTCGCTTCGCTCGCGCATGTGCCCCCATCATGTCGTGCAAATGACCCTCTGCGCATGCGATTACGCGAAGCGACGACCGGAGAACCGGTTCGGGGGCATGGCCAGGCGGCCATCGCTGCTGGTTCGGTGAGCGGGGGGAAATTTCTGCCACCGGTGCGAGAGAACCGGCCAGAACCGGCAGCAACCCACCACTGCCTTGGAGGTCTTCCAGTTCAACCCCTTGCTCAAGGAGGACACCCTATAGCAGTGGTGGCCAATCTTAAGCATACCATGCACCAATTTCTTATCCCAAAGGTGCTTGGCCGGCAGAGTTTGGCCGGCAGAGTGCTGCAGTAGGCTGTCCAGGCCAAAAACGGGGTGTGGGAGGCCCGTGTGCGAGCCTCCGCTCCCCATTTTGGCCGGTACAGTGCTGCAGGAGGCGTCCACCCCATCTGCCGTCTGTCGGGGGGCGTGCACATGCGTGGGGTGGGGTGTATGCGCGTGGGCACACACGCATTGCATTTTAGGCACTTGGTCCAGAAAAGGTTAGCCATCACTGCCTTATACCATCCCGGACAAATTGTCGAATCTTTTCTTGAGAACCTCCAGTGAAGGAGCACCCACAACTCCAGGGGGTTCCACTGATGTTCCACTGATTTGGGGTCATCTTTTCTAAGGAATGAAGGCAATAGTAAGGCAACTCCAAAATGTTGCCATGAAAAGCACATGAGATACTTCATATCATTGCCAGCAGTTGGGCCCTGATGTAAAGGCCCAAATATTTATAGACTGATAATACAGAATGCTTCAATTGTGATGTTCTTTTTACTTTCATTAATTTTAAGCACAGAGTATTCTGCTTATCTCTGCTCTCCCCATGGTCCTATTTTACAAAAATTCATTACTTCAGCACAGCGATGCTGTGGGTTGCTGTTGCTTTTGTCTTCTAAACCAAAAGAGATGTTCCCATCCCAAACTTAAAAGAGTGCCTTTAAAATAAGGTGACCAGATTTTAATATTTGTAAAGCGGGACACCATTGATGGGGGGGTTTTCTAGGGAAGCAAGTCTCTCTTATCCTGCAGCTTTGTGCACCCCCCCCCAAACACCCCCCTCATCGCAACCAGGGGTGGGTTCCTACTGGCGCAGGCTTACCTGTTCGTCGCCGCAGAGCCGAAGAAGCTGGTGGCGTTTGCGGCGCGGGGCTTCCCCTGCCCGCTTTCCCCAGCCGCCGGGATGCCGCCATTTGTGTTCTTTTGCCCTCTGCACATGCGCAAAGCGTTCTACTTGCACAGAGGGCAAAAGAACGCAAATGGCAGCATCCCGGCGGCCGGGGAAAGCGGGCAGGGGAAGCCCTGCGCCGCGAACGCCACCAGCTTCTTCGGCTCTGCGGCGACAAACAGGCAAGACCGCCGCTGCCCCTCTCACTGCCCTCCCTCCCCACCTGGCAGGAGGAGGCAGGAGGCAGAGGGGTGTGCAGGGCAAATTCAAATTAAAAAAGAGGGACTTTTTTGAAATGCTGCGGGACGCGGGACAAATTATTAAAAAGCGGGACTGTCCCACCAAAAGCGGGACGTCTGGTCACCTTACTTTAAAACCACCTGTTGGATAAAAGTACGGATTCTATGCTGTGTTCCATTCAATCTCCATCACTTTTCATGGCAAGATTTCACCACCTAAAATTAAGAACTGAATTTTTAATATAAAAAGTTACTCACAAACTGAGAAACCCTGCCAATGTTTGAATTCTAATAAACCCTCCTTTCAGCCCTAAGAATGTATCTTGGGACCATGTTTAATTGGAGTGGTCATTCCCGTTTGTACTACCCTGTTTCCCCCAAAATAAGACATCCCCTGATAATAAACCCAATCGGGCTTTTGAGTGCATGGCAATAAGGCCAAGCGCTTATTTCAGGGTTCAAAAAAATATAAGACAGGGTCTTATTTTCGGGGAAACACGGGTACATGCCGACAAAAATATTTTGTCCTGCTAGCACTTTGAAGCATCTAATGGGGGGTTACATACAGACTCATTCAGTTCTGAATATACACTGCAGCGCAAATTCACTCTGAGCAGGAATACATTTATTAAGTTTATTACTTTATTTAATTTTTATCCTGCCTTTATTAGTGTTTGCAATTAACCCAAGGCAGCAAACATACCTAAAACTCCAACTGAGAGAGAGTGACTGACCAAAAGTCACCCAGCTAGCTGTCATGCCTATGGCAGGATTAGAACTCACAGTCTCCTGATGATTGGGCCCAGAGTCACTCAGCTTGCTTTCATGCCTAAGGCAGGACTAGAATAAGGTGACCAGATGTCCCGCTTTTGGCGGGACAGTCCTGCTTTTTAATAATTTGTTTCAAAAAAGTCGCGCTTTTTAAAATTTGAATTTGCCCTGCACACCCCTCTGCCTCCTGCCTCGCCTGCCTCCTCCTGCCAGGCGGGGAGGGAGGGCAGTGAGAGGGGCAGCGGCGGTCTTGCCTATTCGTCGCCGCAGAGCTGATGGCATTCACGGCGTGGGGCTTCCCCCACCCGCTTTCCCCGGCCGCCGGGACGCCGCCATTTGCATTATTTTGCCCTCTGTGCAAGCAGAACTCTTTGCGCATGTGCAGAGGGCAAAAGAACTCAAACGGCGGTGTCCCGGCAGCCGGGGAAAGCGGGCGGGGGAAGCCCCGCGCCGCGAACACCACCAGCTTCTTCGGCTCTGCAGCAACGAACAGGTAAGCCTGCACCGGTAGGAACCCACCCCTGGCTGCGATGAAGGGGGGGTGTTTGGGGGTGTGTGCACAAAGCTGCAGGATAAGAGAGATGGACCTCTCCCATCTTGCTCCTCTAGAAACCCCCGCCCCCCATCAATAGTGTCCCGCTTTACAAAAAATAAAATCTGGTCACCTTAGACTAGAACCCACAATCTCCTGGTGATTGGCCCAAAGTCACCCAGCCAGACTTCATGCCTAAGGTAGGATTAGTACTCACAGTCTCCTGATGATTGGCCCAAAATCACCCAGCTTGCTTTGAGGCCTAAGGCAGGACTAGCATTCCCAGCCTCCTGGTTCTAGGCCAGCACCTTAACCACTAAACCAAAGGGACGATGATTGAAGGCGACTCAGTAAGGGAAGCTGAATAACAATTGGTCTGTATTCTACGAGGGTGAGTCAAAACGTAATGCCATTTTCTTTAGGACAGGTATAATTACCAACACAGGAACATGTAGCATACATCAAAATGAAGCTGGTCCTCTGTGGATCACATCCCTACTTCTCAACATAGTCACAATTTCTCTCAATAGCAATGTACCACCTTTGAATGAGAGCATGTATCCCTGCCTCGTAAAATTTTGTTGACTGTTCTTTGAGCCACTTCTTCACTGCAGTTTTCACTTCCTCGTCACTGGAATAATAATCCTCCATACTCACCAGATTTAGCGCCTTCAGACTATCATCTCTTCGGCCCCATGAAAGAGGGTTTGAGAGGCAAACATTATTCCAGTGACGAGGAAGTGAAAACTGCAGTGAAGAAGTGGCTCAAAGAACAGTCAACAGAATCTTACGAGGCAGGGATACATGCTCTCATTCGAAGGTGGAACATTGCTATTGAGAGAAACGGTGACTATGTTGAGAAGTAGGGATGTGATCCACAGAGGACCAGCTTCATTTTGATGTATGCTACATGTTCCTGTGTTGGTAATTATACCTGTCCTAAAGAAAATGGCATTACGTTTTGACTCACCCTTGTAAGTAGGACAAACTGTAAGAAAATGATCACCAAATGACAGAAGAGACAAGAAACAATCCAGGCAGCAACCACAAGTGCAGAATTAAGAATCCCATTGAATTGCATCTTAATGTTCAGGCTTCACCTGTGTTCGTATCTCTGCATCCCGTTAGCAGCTGCTCATTTCCCTAATTATGAGCTATTCTTTGCCCTCTGGTACAAGATCAACTGAACAGCCCTTGGCAGCCAACACACACTGGTTTTGTCAGGGAGCGGCTATTTATTACCTGTGTAAAGTACATTAAGTATCAAGTGCCCTGTCTTGATTAATGATACTAATTACACTAATGTGTCAAAGCAGTTGCAAAAGAGAAAGAGAAAGAAAGAACTATTTATTTTTGTTTGTGCTTTCAGTTCAGCAGGGTTATGTTACTTCCCCAGCTTCAATTCATCAGTCCTGTTGGTTCCTTGCTTGTCTTCAGCGTCTGTGTTTTACAATTCATGGGTCAGAATTCCATTTTCAGAAGAGTTTAGACTACGGGTGTCCAACCTGTGCAACTTTTAAGATTTGTGGACTTCAACTCCCAGAATTCCCCAGCCAGCTTGGGAAGTTGAAGCTCACAAGCAGGGGTGGGATTCAGCCGGTTCGGACCGGTTCGGGCAAACTGGATGTTAATTTTAATCTGGTTCTCCGAACCAGTTGTTCCAAGGACTGGCTGACCCCTCCTTCCCCTCCCCTCCCCTCCCCTCCTAGGAGTCTCCACATGGCCCATTTTGGATGCCAGGTAAGTGCAGGGCCCACATGGAGGCTCTGGGAGGGCAAAAAACGGGCCTACTGGAAGTACTGGAAGTCTGGAAATGGGCCTGTTTCTGGCCTCCGGAGGACCTCCGGAGCCCGGGGGAGGCCGTTTTCACCCTCCTGGAGGCTCGAGGAAAGCCTCTGGAGTCTGGGGAGGTTGAAAACACCTCCCCCCACTGTGGTGCAGGAGGCCTAGTAGGCCACGCCCCCATGGCCATGCCCACCCAGCAACGGGGGCAGCGAACCGGTTGCTAAAATTTTTCAATCCCACCCCTGCCCACAAGTCTTAAAATTGCCAAAGTTGGACACCTGGTTTAGACCAGGGGTCCCAACCCTCGAGCCGCAGCTCACTACAGCTTGATTTATGTGAGTGGTGGGCCAGCGTGTGCCCATATTCATTATTAAATCTGTGTCCAGCTTTTGCAATTGGTCATTTTTAACTTTTTAATTAATTGCCAGTCCTTTATATAGAATTGTACTTATACCATGCTTTTGTAGGTTCTCATAGATGCCGTATTAATATTAAACATAGTCTATCTGTAAATCTTAGTGATCCCATGATCTTATATTTCATTTAGCTCTTTTATCTTCAGTTGCTGTTTTGTAATTTACCCAAATTACATAAATCTCTATTCATTTTTATCTTTAAAATTTTATACTTACAGTCTTAATGGCATTGGTATCAACAATTTTATAGTGTGTGCTAGTGATCTAAATTTTAATCATTTTTAATAGATATAGGTCAGACTGCTACCATAAAGGGACAGCTGTCATTTTATTGTTGAATATTGCATTATGCTGGCTGATGACTGAAATAAAGAGACTTGTTTTGACTATTGTCTGTCTCACCGCGAAATGCTGCAGATGGGTTTGCAATATCTCCATTTTAAGGGCCTTAAATGTTGTATTTCTGGAGCTATCACAGTGAAAGTCTCAGGCAGGAATGATCAGATCCACATTTGAAGGGCAAATCACACCAATTTATTGCTACTCGTGCCTATGCGCAGGAATGTTTTCAAGTAACGGTTAGCACTTCCTTGGAATTAACAGAATTCAAGGAAGATTGCACTTAGTTCACTTGTGACTACATAGGGATTCCAGGCTGATTCCTCTTTCAATTCTGTCCCCAGGTTCTGCTACTCCTTTTCCTACAGAAGATGTACATTTGTCAGGCTCCCAAAACTACCAGTTGCAATGTATGGCTGTGAAAGTTGCATAAGGAAGGCTGAGCGCCAAAGAATTGAGGCCTTTGAACTATGGTGCTGGAGAAGACTCCTGAGAATCCCTTGGACTGCAAGGCGATCAAACCAGTCAGTCCTAGAGGAGATCAGATGTTGTGTTCTGACTGACCTCTAACTGAACTCTAACTTGTTATGTCTAGCTGAACTCTGACTGAACCCTGATTTTATGTTCTAGCTGAACTCCAACTGAACTGCATGTTTTCACCCAGGTCCAGCGTTTGAATGTTCAAACGCTATTGGTTGTTGTGTCTGACAGCCCTCTATAAAAGAGCTAGCTGTCAGACCATGTTTTGCTGGTTGCTTGAGTGAGCTGAGTAAAAGAGCTGTTCTGAAGTCTGTCTCCTGTGATCCTTGCCCACAATCTAACATCAACCCTGACTGCTCTTTAGAAGGCCAGATCCTGAAGAGGAAACTCAAATACTTTGGCCACCAAATGAGAAGGAAGGACTCCCTGGAGAAGAGCCTAATGCTGGGAAAGATCGAGGGCAAAAGAAGAAGGGGATGACAGAGAATGAAGTGGCTGGATGGAGTCACTGAAGCACTCAGTGTGAGCTTAAATGGACTCTGGGGGATGGTAGAGGACAGAAAGACTTGTCTGAAGATCGTAAAAGGGGATCACATGACCGCAGGACACTGCAACCATCATAATTATGAGCCAGTTGTTAATCATCCAAATTTGGATCACATGACCATGGGATGCTGCAAAGGTTGTAACTGTGAAAAATGGTCATAAGTCACTGTTAAGATAAGAATTACTCTCATCAGAGGCGAAATGAATCTTTTCCTGAAACTCTGACATTATAAAAATAAACTGCAGTGTAAATGCTAAGGTATAAGATATTTATTTCGGTACAAAAATAATAAATCACATCTTGGCTATAAAAGAGGTGTTGCTCCTTACAGAAGCAGAAGAGAAAAGGAAAGATCAAAAGAAAGGAATGTACACATGCGTACTAGGAACATATTAATCACGTGCTCAGGAATAAACCACTATATTTGATAGGGATGCATCTCCCCTGCATATACATGTAACAGGCAATATAAAATCACTGCCTGACAGTCACTTTATTCAGTACTGTTGTAATTTTGAACGGTCACTAAATGAACTGTTGCAAGTCGAGGATTACCTGTATTCCTCTTTTTCCACGAAGGTCTGCAATATGTGAAAGAAACATGAAGCTGAGCAACGAATTCTTATTCTTGATTGCTGATGGGAAATCACTGTCATTTTTGAGGTTTGGGGCAGCTGTGTTGGTGAGCAACAGGTGTGATATATGCAAAATGACCCATATGTCTCTTGACAAACCACAAAGAAGACCACAAGCAAGGAGGGGGCATCTTCACCCTGTAGCTCAGGGTTGAAATATGAAGTTCTTGGTCCTCTCTAAGTTTGAGGGAAATGAAGAAAAAAGGAGACAGTGTGGCTATATAACAGTGATGGCAAACCTCTTTGGCACCGAGTGCCCAAAACGGAACGCGCGTGCATGCATGCGCATGCGCACCCGCCGGAGCACTGGAAACCCGAAAACCAGCTGGCATGCAAGCGCCAGCCAGCTGATCTTCGGGTTTCCTGCATGCGCATGCGCACCAGCCAGCTGGTCTTCGCCCGCACCAAAGCACCGGAAACCCGAAGACCAGCTGGCTGGCATGCTCATGCCTATTTTTTAGCTGTTTTTGGCTGTTTTTTGGAGCATTTTCAGGCAGTTTTTGGGCCATTTTTTGGTCTGGAAAACAGCCTGAAAACAGCCCCAAAATGGCCTGAAAACGGCCTGAAAACAGCCCGGGAAAAGGCCTGGAAAATGGCTGTTTTTGGGGGCATTTTTGGGACCATTTTCAGGCCGTTTTCCAGCGCTCCAGCGCCCGCAAAGACCAGCTGGCTGGCGTACATGTGCGCCAGGGTGGGATGCTAGCTTACTGATGCCGCTGTGCTGCGCGCGCATCTCCACATTTTGGGCGCGCGCTCGTGCTCGCTACATGCGTGCCCCCCCTCGTGCAATTTTGCTTCTGCGCATGCGCGGAAGCAAAATCGCACCGTAATCTCATAAGGGGATGCGCACGCGCGTGAGATTTCGGCGCGATTTTGCTTCTGCGCATGCGCCCCTATAGCAAAATCGCCCAAAAATTCTCAGGAAAAGATGGTGACGTGTGCGACAGACCGGCGGAGAGGGCTCTGGAGCGGTCACGCGCAAGTTGCGCAATCGGCCGCTCCCTACCAGAGCTATGCACCAGACAGCTCCGGCAGGAACCCACCTCTGATGTGCGCGCCAAAAATCAGAACAGCAGCTGGCAACGGTGCGCGTGCCCACAGAGAAGGCTCTGCATGCCACCTCTGGCACGTGTGCCATAGGTTCGCAATCGTGGCTATATAACATCTTCCAACAAAAAGGGTATCCAGTCCACAAAACTTTATCAAAAAGTGCTAATCAATCAAACCACTACAGCACAACCAATACAAGCTACGAAAAAAGATAATCCTGCCATACATCAAAAAACATAACTGGAAACAACCAACAGACTGCTTCAGTCCCATAGTATCACTGTAGTACACCAACCAGCAAAACATCTTAAATAAACCAAAATTATAGCAATAACAATAGGACTTAGACTTATATACTGCTTCATAGTGCTTTACAGCACTTTCTAAGTGGTTTACAATGTCAGTACGTTGCCTCCAACAATCTGGGTCCTCATTTTACCGACCTCGGAAGGAGGGGAGACTGAGTAAATCTTGAGCCGGTCAGGATCAAACTCCAGACTGGGGGCAGAGTTTGCCTGCAATACTGCATTCTAACCACTATACGTTCCTCACACTTAAAATTGTCAGGACATCCCCACAATCATGTGATCAAAAAGTTGGGCGCTTGGCAACCATCATGAATTTACAATGATTGCATCATCCCGGGGTCATGTGATCACCATTTGCAACCTTCCCAGTTGGCTTTCCACAAGGAAAGTCAATAGAGGAAGTCAGATTCCCTTAACGACCGTGTGATCCACTCAGCTGCAGTGATTTGGTCAACTCCCTTTTTACAACCCCGTAATTCCTTAATTTGGGATAGAGTCGGGATGAGCCGAGGTGGTGCAGCGGTTAGAGAGTAGTACTGCAGGCTACCTTAGCTGACTCTGATCATTTGAGTTCAGCTGTTCAAATCTCGGCTCAGGGTTGACTCAGCCTTCCATCCTTCAGAGGTAGGTAAAATGAGGACCCAGATTGTTGGGGGCAATGTAAATATATACTGTACATTGCTTAATGGTGTAAACCGCTTAGAGAGTGCTTGCACTATGAGGCGGTATATAAATCTCACAAAATAAATTAAATAAATAAATAAATGACTGGATGGAGCTGAGCATTTACCGGCCGGATGCCCTTCCTGACACCTACGTGAAGTTCACAGCAATTTTTTTCTTCTTTTGCGCCCTGGGAGAGAAACATCTGCCGCTGCTACCTAGGATTGAACTCTCAACCTTGCAAATGGGAGGTGAGTGTCTTCACCACTAGGCTACCATGCTGCTCAGTGATTTGCTTAACAACTATGGCAACAAAAAAACCCTCATAAAATTGAGAGTGACTCACTTAGTGACCGAAATCCTGGTTTCAATTGTGATCTGGTTTCAATTGAAAATGACTTGTATTTTGATTGGTTTGCAGGGTTGTTATTTCAAAAGGTTTGGGTAGAGAGTGGCGGGAGGATCAAGTCAGCCGGACAGGATAGGCTCCCAGCTTCTTTTTTCAACAGCTGGGAGGATTTTTTTTAAAAAAAATCCTCCCAGCTCCCCAACTCACTAGGTCATTGACGATTGTGTGCTGCCAGAGTTCAGGGTGAGATAATTGCCCCAGGAAGTGGCTAATTCGGGCACTTAGATCCTCTCTGTACATGTGTCCTTCGTGCACACAGTCAATATGGCCTGAAGGAAAAGCAAAGGCCGGGTTTCACAGATCTAGCCAAGCCAAGCCATCCAGAGAGAGAAAGGGCAGCTGCAATGGACATGACATATCTATGTCTCCATCTGTCAGGTCAGCTAAAACCAGCTCGGGATCATCGGCTTAAGATAGAATGGCAGGGAGCGGAGGAGCAATCGGGTTGGAAAGATCCAGCTGAGATTTCCGTCAAAAGCGATGAAAGTTACAGCTAAGATATCTGCAAAAGGAAGAAGGAGAGAAGATTCGGGATATGCATGTGTGTGTGTGTGTGTGTGTGTGTGTGTGGGGACACAATAGGGTTTCCTTGCAGAGCTTTGGGGACCCGTTCGCAATCCTGTCCAGCTGCTTTGGATGCAGGCTCACTTTACGCGAGAGGCTTCATGAGCAGGCTTGAGATCTAAGCAGACGCTAGAATGCAACTCAAGGTCAACATGCCATGAAACTAAATGCAAGCAAGATTCAGGACCAGCGTTAAGCTCTTATTCATTCAGTGCATAGCTGAATGTGATCGCAAGAAAACTGGATCGTTTGTGTGTGTGTGTGTGCGGGGGGGGGGGGGAGGACTGGACAAATTTATTTACAGATAGTCCTCGAGCTACAACCATAATTCAGCCCAAAATGTATGCTGTTAAGTGAAACATGAAATTCAATGTAGAGAAAAGTAAAGCCTTACACTTAGGCAAGAAAAACCAAAGTACACATATAGATTGGGTGAAACCAGGCTTAATAGCAGTAACTGTGAGAGGGATCTTGGAGTCTTAGTGGACAGCCAGTTAAATATGAGCTAACAGTGTGCGACAGCAGCCAAAAAAGCCAATGCGATCCTAAGTTGCATTAACAGAGGGATACAATCAAGATCAAGGGAGGGACTAATACCACTCTATAAAGCCTTGGTAAGACCACACCTAGAGTACTGCATCCAGTTTTGGTCACCACGCTATAAAAAAGATGTTGAGACTCTAGAAAAAGTGCAGAGAAGAGCAACCAGTATGATTAGGGGACTGGAGACTAAAACATATGAAGAACGGTTGCAGGAAATGGGCATGGCTAGTTTAATGAAGAGAAGGACCAGGGGAGACATGATAGCAGTCTTCCAATATTTGAGGGGCTGCCACAGAGACGAAGGGGTCAAGCTATTTTCCAAGGCACCTGAAGGCCAGACAAGGAACAATGGATGGAAACTGATCAAGGAGAGATTTAACCTAGAAATAAGGAGGAATTTTCTGACAGTGAGAGCAATCAACCAATGGAACAGAAGTTGCCTTCAGAAGTTGTGGGAGCTTCATCACTGGAGGCTTTCAAGAAGAGATTGGACTGCCATTTGTCAGAAATGATGTAGGGTCTCCTGCTTGGGCCAGGGGTTGGACTAGATGACCTACAAAAAGTCCCTTCCAACTCTGTTAATCTGTTAAACATTTGCTAAGTGAATTTTGCTCCATTTTACCACCTTTCTTGCCAGAATTCTACCCAACGAGTAGTCCTCAATGGCTCTAAGTCCACATGGAGAGAAGTAAGCAGTGGCGTACCACAAGGTTCCGTCCTAGGCCCAGTACTCTTTAATATCTTCATAAATGACATAGATGAGGGAATAGCAGGAGAACTAACCAAATTTGCAGACGATACCAAGCTGGCGGGAGTAGCAAACACCCCAGAGGACAGACTCAAAATCCAGAGGGACCTTGACAGACTCGAACACTGGGCCCAAACCAATAAAATGAAATTTAACACGGAGAAAAGTAAAATTCTACACCTAGGTAAGAAGAATCAAAAATACACATACAAACTGGGTGAAACCACACTCAATAGCAGCGATTGCGAGAGAGATCTTGGAGTCTTGGTAGACAGCCAACTAAATATGAGCCAGCAGTGTGCAGCAGCAGCCAAAAAGGCCAACGCAGTCCTGAGCTGCATAAATAGAGGGATACAATCAAGGACCAGAGAGGTACTAGTACCACTCTATAAAGCCTTGGTCAGACCACACCTAGAGTACTGCATCCAGTTTTGGTCACCACACTACAAAAAAGACATTGAAACCCTAGAGAAAGTGCAGAAGAGAGCAACCAGGATGATAAAGGGTCTGGAAAATAAAACATACAAAGAGCGGTTGCAGGAATTGAGCTTGGCCAGTCTGGCGAAGAGAAGGACCAGGGGTGACATGATAGCAGTGTTCCAATACTTGAGGGGCTGCCATAGAGAGGAGGGGGTCAGGCTGTTCTCTGTGGCACCAGAAAGCCAAACAAGGAATAACGGATGGAAGCTGACCAAGGAGAGATTCAACCTGGAAGTGAGGAGAAACTTTCTGACGGTGAGAGCGATCAACCAGTGGAACAGCTTGCCAGCGGAGGTTGTGAGAGCCCCAACACTTGCGACCTTCAAGAGGAGACTGGACTGCCATCCGTCTCAAATGGTGTAGGAACTCCTGCTTGAGCAGGAGGTTGGACTAGATGACCTACAACGTCCCTTCCAACTCTAATAATAAATCTAAATCTAAATCTAAATATGTTTTAGCCTCCAGTCCCCTAATCATCTTTGTTGCTCTTCTCTGCACTTTTTCTAAAGAGTGTCAACATCTTTTTTACATCGTGACAACTGAAACTGGATGCAATATTCCAAGGGTGATCTTATCAAGGCATTATAAAGTGGTACTAACACTTTGTCAGATAGAACCCAACCTAACAAGTTATAGTATATTTTAGTTCAACACGTTATTGTTTTACTAGATGGTTAATTCTCTGCATTGCTTTCCTTTCCTTTGTTGCAGATACTTTTTGTACCCTACTCCGAGTCACATTTTTTTTGAACTGCCCAGTTCTAAACAAATGCATAAACTGCCTTCTTTTGTTTTATTTGCTGAAGAGGCAGGCAGACTTCCAAGTCCCAAAAGAAAGATTTGGACTGGAGCCATCAACGATTTTTACCTCTTAAGGATGTCTACCGAGCCTAGGTGGTTCTCCTAGGAAATCGTGGACTAGATGACCTACAAGGTCCCTTCCAACTCTAATGATAAATCTAAAAATAAATCTAAATCTAAATCTAATTGCTCAGTGAATCACTACATTTGTTAAGTTAGTAACCCGGTTGTTAAGTGAATCTGGCTTCCCCAATGACTTTGCTTATCAGAAAGTTGGAAAAGGGGATCACATGACCCCAGGACACTGCAACCATCATAAATATGAACCAGTTGCCTCGCGTCTGAATTTTGATCATGTGATCATGGAGATGCTACAGCGGTCGTAAGTGTGAAAATCGTCATAAGTCATTTTTTTCCCAGTTCCGTTGTAACTTTGAACGATCACTAAATGAACTGTTATAAGTTGAGAACTATCCATATTGGAGGATTGGAGGTTACCCAATGTGCTTTTTCCAGGAGGCAGCTAGACTTTCTTGGTTTTTTTCTTTGCGAACATTTTGTTTTTCATCCAAGAACCTTCTTCAGTTCAGAACTGAAAAGAAAACCCCCAGAAAAGTCCAGTTTTTGGAATAAGCTGCTTTGGGACAACCATGACCTGGTTGATAGAGAATCTCCATAGACAGGTCAATTAATATTATACAAAGCAACTGCGTCCTCTTCGCAGATGATGTAAAACTATTGAATACCACAGACAATACTACAACCCTTCAAAAAGACCTTGACTATATATCTGAATGGTCAAACAAGTGGCAACTACCAATCTCAATCAACAAATGCTCAGTTTTACACATTGGCAAAAATAATCAAAACACAAAATACAAACTTGATGATCATGACCTTGTTGATGATCCTCACTCAGTAAAGGACCTTGGAGTACTCATCTCTAATGATCTAAGTGCCAGAGCCCACTGCAACAACATAGCTAAGAAGGCATTAAGAGTGGTTAACCTAATCTTGCGTAGCTTCTTCTCTGGTAACATTGTACTCTTAACCAGAGCATACAAACATTTGCTAGACCGATTCTTGAATACAGCTCATCTGTCTGGAACCCACACTACATATCAGACATTAACACAATTGAGAATGTCCAGAGATACTTCACAAGAAGAGTATTACATTCCTCTGTTCACAACAGAATACCTTATGACTTTTGGGACTTCAAAATTTAGAACTATGCTGCCTTCGATCTGACCTAAGTGTAGCTCACAAAATTATCTACCACAATGTCCTACCTGTCAACGACTACTTCAGCTTCAACCGCAATAATATACGAGCTCACAATAGATACAAACTTAATGTAAACCATTCCAGACTTGATTGCAAAAAATTCAACTTCAACAGAGTTGTCAACGCCTGGAACACTTTACCTGACTCAGTAGTTTCTTCCCCCGACCCCAAAAACTTCAACCTCAGATTATCTACCATCGACCTCACCCCATTCCTAAGAGGTCTGTAAGGGGCGTGCATAAGCGCACAATCGTGCCTACCGTTCCTGTCCTAATGTACCCATATATTCATACCTCTTTTACTCTTATTCATGCTTGTACTATTACATATATATTCAATCATGTTTTACTGTTTATACTTTGCTTATAATCATATATGCTTGACAAATAAACAAATGCAAATACAAATACAAATTAACACCCAGGTTTTCATATCTAGTGGCCAAATTCCTTTGGAATTCACAGTCAATGAATTTCAGCAGACATTCCATAAAAGGAGAATCTATTCCTAAGGTCCAGTTCTCATACCATAAACATCTGTGAAGTTTATTTATTTATTTATTTATTTTATTTGTTTGTCAAACATGTACAAGATAGCAGGTATAGGTATAAACATAAACATAAGCAAAGTAAGTACAGATAAATTTATTTATTTATTTATTTGTGAGATTTATATACCGCCTCACAGTGCAAGCACTCTCTCAGCGGTTTACACCAGTAAGCAATGTATATTTATATTGCCCCCAACAATCTGGGTCCTCATTTTACCTACCTCAGAAGGATGGAAGGCTGAGTCAACCTTGAGCCGGTGAGATTTGAACTGCTGACCTGCGGATCACAGTCAGCTAAAGTGGCCTGCAGTACTGCCTCTAACCGCTGCGCCACCTCGGCTCATAATGAGGATAATAGGACAGTAAGACAGGGATGGTAGGCATGATGGTGCGCTTATGCACGCCCCTTACAGACCTCTTAGGAATGGGGTGAGGTTGACAGTAGACAGTTTAAGGTTAAAGTTTTTGGGGTTTGGGGAAGAAACCACAGAGTCGGGTAGTGAATTCCAGGCATTGATCACTCTGTTGCTGAAATTGTTGAACGATTGTGTTGGGGAATTCAAAAGCATTTGTCAGGAGAAGGAAGGAAGGAAGGAAGGAAGGAAGGAAGGAAGGAAGGAAGGAAGGAAGGAAGGAAGGAAGGAAGGAAGGAAGCTTATTGATTTGAGTTGGTGGTGGACTAAAGGAAGATTGTTTTCCAATTTTTGTTGAAAACAAGAATAGCACAGCATTGTAGCTACTGTAGCTGTCATTCTCGTTTTTCATCAGTGTGCATGAAACTTTACAGAATATAAGATAAGAGCTTCTTGTCCACTGAGGTTATCATCCAAATTTGACCGGGTCAAACCAAAAGAATGGCCAAAGAAGAATGAGCATGGGGCAATTTACTCTTTAGTTGTTGATGTTTTCCCCCCTCTTCAGCTGTGGTTGATATAGAAATACTGTACAGCATTATAACAAAGCTCCATGGGGGAAGTTGATTTTGAGGTGGGAAAGGAAGGAAGGAAGGAAGGAAGGAAGGAAGGAAGGAAGGAAGGAAGGAAGGAAGGAAGGAAGGAAGGAAGGAAGGAAGGAAGGAGACCAGAGGTGGGTTCCTGCCGGTTCAGACCGGTTCTCTAGAACCGGTAGCGGGAATTTTCCCCCGCTCGCTGAACCAGCAGTGATGGCTGGCTGGACATGCCCCTGTACTGACAAGCAAAATCAATGGAGAAGCCAGATTCACTTAACGACCATTTTACTATCTTAACACCTGCAGCAATTCACTTAACAGCCCTGGTAAGAAAGGTTGTAAAATGAGGCAAAATTCACTTAACAACTGTCTCACTTAGCAACATAAATGTTGGGCTCAATTGTGGTCCTAAGACAAGGATTATCTGTATTTCTTCTGGCTTTCCCCCCCCCAAAATTGTGCTGACTTTGACTTGATCCATTCCAAGATTAAATGATTATTTTTTGTTGCATTAGCAATATTATTATTATTATTATTATTATTATTATTATTATTATTATTATTATTATTATTATTATTATTATTATTATTATTATTATTATTATTATTATTATTATTATTATTATTATTATTATTATTATTGTTATTGTTATTGTTATTGTTATTGTTATTGTTATTGTTGTTGTTGTTGTTGTTGTTATTGTTGTTGTAATCATCATCATCATCATCATCATCATCATCATCATCATCATCATCATCATCATCATTATTATTATCATCATCTCTTTTATTCATTAAACATGAAACTCCGTCAACTGAACATTTAAAAATATGTTACAAATAACATTGACTGGTGCTAATGGTTGATACGGGTTGCTGCCAGCGTCCTAGGTATCAACCAAATATCTTCTTAAAATCTATGATGTTCCGAGTAGCGCAGTTTTTGCAGTTCCACTGGTGTTATTGCAGGAAGCTGCAATTTCTTGATGTGTTTTGTGAAATTCTTGGACATGGTACCAAGTGGCCCGATGACAATGGGTATCACGGTTACATGTTTCATCCATAGCCATGTAGTTTTGATGGCCAGGTCGTGATATTTCGGAATTTTTTCCAGTTCTTTTTCTTTGACTCTGGCATCTCTTGGTACAGTGATATCAATAAACTGTACGTTTTGGCCCTTGACAACCATGATGTCTGGCGTGTTGTGTTCCAAATGACGAGCTGTCTGTATTTGAAAGTCCCACAAGATCTTCACCATCTCATTTTCAGTAACTTTTTCCACTTTGTGCTCACATGACTTTTCGGATACAGGTATGTCGTATTTTTTACATAATGACCAGTGGACTAATTTAGCAACTCGATCATGTCTAGCTTTGTAATCAGTTTGCGTGATCTTGCTGCACTCACATATTAAGTGTGAAAAAGTTTCAACTTTGTCATTGCAAAGTCGGCAGTTTGGATTGTCAGTGGATTTTTGTATCTTCGGTTTCATGGCATTAGTTTGTAGTGCTTGTTCTTGAGTAGCGAGTATTAAACCTTCTGTTTCTTTCTTGATGGGTCCCATCTTAAGCCATGCCCATGTCAAGTTGTTGTCACATTTTCCTTCAATGTTTTTCAAGTGTTGTCCATGCAAAGCTTTGGTATTCCATCTATTTAATTTGTCATCCAGCTCTTTTCCCTTCTATTCTGATCTTGTTTCTGTTGTTTTTATAATGTTCTCAGTTTTCACAGCCATGGCTAACTTGCCACGGCCAACTCACCATGGCCAACTTGCTATGACTAACTCACTATAGCCAACTCACCATGACCAACTTGCCATGGCCAACTCACCAATTGCTAACTTGCCATGGCCAACACGCCATGGCTAACTTCCCACGGCCAACTCACCATGGCCAACTCGCTATGGCTAACTCACCATGGCCAACTCGCTATGGCTAACTCACCATGGCCAACTCGCTATGGCTAACTCACCATGGCCAACTTGCTATGGCTAACTCACCATGGCCAACTCACCATGGCCAACTTGCTATGGCTAACTCACCATGGCCAACTCACCATGGCCAACTTGCTATGGCCAACTTGCTATGGCTAACTCACCATGGCCAACTCACCATGGCCAACTTGCTATGGCTAACTCACCATGGCCAACTCACCATGGCCAACTTGCTATGGCCAACTTGCTATGGCTAACTCACCATGGCCAACTCACCATGGCCAACTTGCTATGGCCAACTTGCTATGGCTAACTCACCATGGCCAACTCACCATGGCCAACTCGCTATGGCTAACTTCCCACAGCCAACTCACCATGATCAACTCACTGCAGGATAACTCTCTGTAGGACAAGAGTTAAACTAATATCAAAGAAATGGTGCAATAGAATCATTAAAGAAAGGGTGCAAAAGGAGGGACAGAATGAAATGGGAATGGCAACAATTAGAATAATTTTTTTATTTACTTTAAATCATTAAATAGAATTGTTAAATTGTCCCTCAGTGAGTTGTCCCATGGTGAGTTGGCTGTGGCGAGTTGTCCCATTCTGGGATCCAAATTCTGGGCTTCGTGGCCTCAAGAGACCCTTTCAATTCTATGACTCTGTGATCTTTCTCTCCCTTCCCTGACAAAGCCACAAGTAGGGGAGGGGCTGCCCCCAGGCTATTTACGCTCCCTCCACATGATATGGAAGAGGGTTAGGTAGTTTTTTTTGCACCTGTTCCCTACAAATGTAAATTTAGCCCGAAGGCTTTGAGAAAACTCTAAGTAGGGAATAGGAAAACATTTAAGGCCTCCCCACATTAATCCGCCCAGCAAAATCAAGATGGGGGGAAGATTTTAGTGAGACAAAATTTGAGGCTATTTCAGCCCTTGAGTTTGCCTTTCAAAGCCGGCTTCTTTAAGTATTGTCCTAGCTCTGTGCTGGGGGAAAAATAACCATTCTCATCCTTGAAAGATAATTTGCTTCCCAATTTTACCTCAGGGGAGAATTCTCACAGGTGGAATCTGGTGTCGCTTTAGGTGGAGGTCGCCAAGGTAGGTGAATGTCCCGTCTTTCATTGTACAGGTAGTCCTTGACTTACGACCACAATTGAGCCCAACATTTACGTTGCTGAGTGAGACAGTTGTTAAGTGAATTTTGCCCCGTTTTACGACCTTTCTTGCCACCGCTGTTAAACGAATCGCTGCAGTTGTTCAGTTAGTAACACGGTTGTTAAATGAATCTGGCTTCCCCAATGACTTTGCTTGTCAGAAGGTCGCAAAAGGGGATCACGTGACCCCGAGACATTGCAACCGTCATAAATATGAGTCAGTTGACAAGGGGCTGAATTTTCATCACAGGATTGTAGGGATGCTGCAATGGTTGTAAGTGTGAAAAACGGTCAAAAGTCATTTTTTCTCAGTGCTGTTATAACTTTGAACGGTCACTAAATGAACGTGTGTAAGTTTATTTATTATTTTATTTATTATTCGCATTTGTATGCCGCCCACTCCACAGAGACTCTGGGCGGCTCACAACAATAAAAAATCTACATGCAAACAATAAATGTAGAAAAAACATTGAAAACAATAATTATTAAAAGCATTAAAAACATTAAAAACAACAATTTAAAACCCCATACAATTCAATTCATTCATGGGACCAAGGGTTCACAATGTTATATTGAAATCATTGGCCCCAGGCCTGTCGACATAGTCAGGTTTTCAGCGCTTTTCTGAAGGCTGGCAGGATGGGAATAATGCGGATCTCGGGGGGTAGTGTATTCCAGAGAGCCGGTGCTGCCACAGAGAAGGCCCTCGTTCATGGGCCCGCCAGCCAACATTGTTTGGCTGACGGGACCACCAGCAGACCAACTCTGTGGGCTCTAATCGGTCTTAGGGAGGTATGCTGAAGAAGGCGGTCCCGGAGGTAAACTGGTCCTAAGCCATGTAGGGCTTTAAAGGTAATCACCAACACCTTGAATTGCGCTCGGAGACCTATGGGCAGCCAGTGCAGCTCGCGAA